>CM024242.1:34857785-34928498 GCA_013421045.1 Propylea japonica
TCCTGAGTTACTCAAAAGCTCGAAATACGGCTTGCCATTGGCTGCGCACAGCACCGAGCTCGAAACTCTCCAACAAACGTAACGCAGACGTTCTTCAGATTCCATTAGGGCGATAATTATCCACCAGAGGTCGTCTAGTGTTGCGCAATGCGCGATCTTATGGTCTGCGCCAATCGAAGGAACAGAACATCGGTATCGCTATTCGCTACCGCCATTATAAATGAGCTGTTGATTGAAATCGTCTTATTTGAAGCGTTTGTTAGATTCGGAGATTGCGTAGTGGTTGTGATTTTATCAGTTTTATCATTGAGAAAATATAGTGTTCGCAATCATGAAGGTAAGTTATAATAATAATTCTTTGAAATCAAAGAGGCACTTAAGAAGAATTATTCGGCAGTCTATCGAACAACATGACCGTGAACGTGTGCGCCAAAAAATATCGAGTAAATGTCCGGTTATTGAAGACTCTTGTGAAGTTACTTCACAAACAATTGGAACTTATTTTGAATTCCTCAGCCTTCAACCCTAATTATGCCACTTGAAAGTAAGAACCAGCATGTGAATCACTTGATCTATTTGAGAAGCCTAATATAATAGGCTTTCAGAAAGATCAACTACTGTTCTTCCCCTGAAGGAGGACCCCATATTTTTGTTTCGGATATAGAAATTGGATACTCAAAATAGAAATTTATTAACCCATTCATCAATTAATGGTTTGTTAGCAATTTTAAAAAAATTTGGATTTGATTTCCCGAAAGACGCGAGAACTTTTCTTAAAACTCCTACAAGTTGCGACATGATTAAAATTGAAGAAGGCCATTATTTCACATTTGGGAGTTGAAATGGGTATTTTGAATAGGTTAGAGGAGGGGAGGACCGCGACTTTTTCAGATGATAAGCTTTACATATGAGTTTGAATGTAGATGGGTTACCTTTGTCAAAAAGTTCCAAAAGCCAGTTTTGGCCTATATTATTGTCGATAGATTCTTCAATAAAACTATAAGCAAACCCTTCATCGCAGGTTTATATCACGGTTATAAAAAACTGTTGATGTGAATTTATTTCTTAGGAATTTATTACGGAATTCAAAGTTTTGCAGACTGAAGGTTTATTGATAAATGGTGTTAGGGTATTTCCGCGAATTAGTAAAGTGATTTGTGATGCACCGGCTTAATCATTCTTGCTATGTGTGAAAGCTCATAATGCCTACAGTGGGTGTACTAAGTGTATAGAAGAGGGAGACTTTTGAATGGTAGAATGGCATACCCAGGTGTATCTTCAGCTTTACGGACTGATTCAACCTTCGTACAGAAATGTGATGAAACATATCATTCAACTGGGCGCTCCAGCCCATTGCTTGATTTAAATATAGGTCTGGTTTCACAAGTACCGCTTGACTACATGCATTTAGTTTGTCTGGGCGTCATGAAAAAACTTATGACTTTTTGGGTGAAGGGAAAAAAGATGTTCGATGAAGGATGTTCATATCAAAATGGTTTCGGACAGACTAATGGAGATAAAAATCCTTTATGCCATCAGAGTTCGCTAGATTGCCTAGAACTTTGGATGAAATGGATCGCTTAAAGCTACTGAATTCCGTCAATTACTTTTGTATACAGGACCGATTGTTTTCAAAAATACTCTAACAAAACAGCAGTACATACACTATATGTCGCTACATTGTAGTATTCTTATTTTGTGTTCACCAGAATTCATTTAAAATACAACGATTATGCAAAAGAATTGTTGGTTTACTTCGTACAAAATTTCGGAGAATTATATGGTTTTGAATTAATATCACATAACGTTCATAATTTGGTTCACTTGGCAAATGACTCAAGAATACATGGCCCTCTAGATAATTTCAGCGCTTTCCAGTTTAAAAACTATTTATATCAATTAAAAAAATCTGTTAAACTTGCAAGACATCCTCTGCAGCAGGTTGTATACAGATTGAAAGAAGGAAAAGAATTGATGATTAGAAATATTGACGATACAATAAAACTTGAGAATGAGGTTGAAAATACGTTAGGTTATCCCGGTACTTGTTACAAAAGTATGGAAACGAATAACTTCCGAATTAGATTAAATAAGAAGGACAATTGTGTATACTTAAAGATGCTTCTCCCTTTTTAGTAAACGCGATTTTGGAGACTAATACGAAGGAAATATACTTATCAGGTCAAAAATTTTGGAAATGATTCATTTTATGAAGAACCAATCAGTTCTAAAATTTTCAATGTGATGGTAACAAGAAATATTTCATCCGATAACATATTGATTCCAGCCGATAGTATTTTGAAAAATGTTTGAAATTCCATGTGAAGATAAATTTAATAATGCCAATATTGCATACTGAGATATAATTATTCAAATCTTAAACGGTGATTTCGGAAATTTGAACAAAGTATATATATACAGGGTGTCCCAAGTTCGAGTGCCTATTAGACGTTTCTGGAGAACTGGACATAGGTATTTGAAATCTGAAAGTTTGATTATGATATTGTTTGGAATTCTCTACCGAGATAAAATATTTTTAAGCCTAGGCACCCCCGTTATACAGGCAGCGAAAATAAATTTATTGAAAAAAAGTGTTTCAATTTTTTCTCTATGCTATAATTGAGTATTCAATTTTGAATACATTTCTGTTAAAACCATTGTATTCTTTCAAAACTTTACAAAATATCGACAAAAAACTGGAAAAAGTCAAATAATTCGTAGTCGGTATTAGGTTCATTTTCTTATTCTTCAACATCCTGAGCGTGAACCGTTCTCATAACATCAAAGTAGAAGAATGTGGAAAGGTCATGCATCTTTTAAATTTCATAAAAATCATCACAGGGTGTTTCAAATTTTGTGTCAAAAACTCTGATCGAAAATTGGCTATAACTCCTGTTTTCAAATTATAACTCCATTTTTTATGATTGCGCTGAATTCTTCATAGGAAAATGATGATAGTACTCTGTCTTTTTTTATTTTATTTTCTCAATTTTTTTCTTAATTTCTTTCATTACCGTATATCTTTATTTTTTCCTTCCAGAAACCCAACGCAATCATAAAAAATAGGCTTCTAATTTCAAAACAGAAGTTGTGACCAATTTTCGATCCAGTTTTCGACACAAAATTTGAAACACCCTATGAGGAATTTCTGAAATTTAAAAAATGCATGACCTTTCCACATTCTTCTACTTTGATGTTATGAGAACGTCTCACGCTCAGGATGTTGAGAATAAGAAAAAATGAACCTAATACTGACTACGAATATTTTTCCTACTTTCTTTCAGTTTTTTATCGATTTTTGAAAACTTATTGAAAAAGTACAATGATTTTTATGTATTCAGAATGGAATACTCAAGCATGACAGAGAGGAAAAAATTGAAAAAAAAAGTTTTGAACAAATTTGCTTTCGCCCTGTATAGCCCGAAGTGCTGCTCAGACGCATTATCATGATCCAAATTTTAAGATTTCAAATATGTCCCATTCTCCAGAAACGTCTAAAAGGGACACCCTTTATATCTCTTCTTTCAAATCTTCACTAAAAACGTTTCGAAAACAGACATATTCGATAAAGGAATATAGTACCCAATACAAATTCAAGATTTTGTATTATCGTTCTAGACAATCTAGACATAAAGGGCCCACTCACTAAGAGGGAAGCGCGAAGACTTGAATGCGCGTTGTACGTGGTACAGTTAAAAGTGTGTGTGTATGGCGTAAATTTGGAATGCGCATTCATCTCCGTCGTGTGCGTGTGCATTCTTCCCCGTACGTGGAAGAATGACCAAAAACGACCGTGTATGGGCAACAAGTCTCTGCACGTTTCATATGTTTAGCAACACAGTGTCGGGTTCGATATTATACCTTCGAAATTTTTCCTAAATAACAACACACGCCACTGCCATTAACATCAATATTTTTTCGACGTCATCTCACGCTTGTCGCACATCCAAACCAACACGCAAAAGTGTATGTGTGTGGGCAATATGAATGCACACGTTTGCGTTACAGCAAACATGCAGAGACTTAAATGCGCATTCTTCCTTCCTAGTGAGTGGGCCCCATTAGAGTATAATGTAGGTACGTAAACTATGAGATATTTTCAAACTAATCTACTTCGATTCACCGGAAACGAATGTAAACTCGTCACTTCGGATGCAATACCCTGTATTTTTGTACATATTTGATTAAATCTTCCTTCATTCGTTATGTGATGTCTTAGTGTCACATATTTTGCTCTTACATTGCAAACGCTGGATAAACTATTAAAGATAGATCAAACTCTGTTACTGTTAATTGTTTTGACATATTATATTTAAATTTTTATAGTATATTATGATTTTCTGTCAGAGAAGTATAGGTATTCAATATTGAGGTGTTGGCTGAATTATATTCTGCGAAAATTTTTCATTTGAATTTTTCATCAGTATATAATATGTTGTGTATAGGTATATAGTAATTAATTTTTTCTTTGATTCATGGATACCATCTTCTATTGAACTAGCCTCTATGTGGTGAAACAAAATGTAACATAGAAAGCTATCAGGTGACTATTCCCATTAATGATTCAAGTAATAATTTTATATATTAGTTTGCACCACAACCTTCTAAGAACCTTCTCTAGACGGCTTTGGTTGATCTTTATTCATATTCAAGTAGTTTTGTAGGTAATATACTCTTTAGTTCAGGTCGAAAAAGTAAACTAAAAACATTTCCATCATTATTAATTACTCATTTTTGCAGTGGGCTGTAGTGCAGTTCGAAAATGATCTAGAGGAATAGAAATATCAACTGTTCCAAAAATATGGATTGAAGGAACCCTTTGCCGATGGCCATTATCAAAGCCAAGAAAACATATTCTCCTTCAAACCAAACCGGAAAGCAGCTGGAAGGAATACCAGATAAAAAATATTATTTGAATGTGGTGAGTCCGTTGTGAAGAGAAAATTTCAAGGAATTCTAATGACTCTTTTTGTAGAGCAATACGAGGATGCACTGGAGTATGAAAAAAGAAAAGAACTAATAACAGATTCATCAGAAAATGAGGTGGATAGTTATTTCAGCAGACAAGGAAGGAAAGGAAGACTCCCAAAAACTCGGATTTCACTGAAGATATTGGGGAAGATTTTCTGATTGGTCCATTGCGAGACCACCTAAACTTCCCACTATTGACGATGAAGCAGACAAGCTCAGTTCTACATCAACACAGAGTACCAGTGAGTCTTAATTTCATTTTATTTTTTAATAATAACAAAGTTCATATTTCATTTAACCTAATTAATTTTCAGTCAGTTTTGATGAAGATTTCTTGAAAATGCCTCCTCCACCCCCAGTCACAATAGAAAAAGTGATAGATACAAGTGAGTATGATTATCTTGCAAATTGAAGACTGATACATGGCAGTCATAATGATTATGAACGAGTTTGATAGTTCGCATATGTCAAATACATATTTGACATATTTTTGACATAAAAAAATATTTTAACTCTTTAACTAAGTTACTATGTTTCAGTTGGAGTGGATGCTGATAACGATCAACAGTATGCTACAGAAAATAACACATATGAGGATAGTACTAATCTCATTGCTGAAGGAGGAGAAAATAATAATTCAAAATCCCCAAAGGAAAACCAGGTTTTTATTGCACTTGCATAAATATCCAAAGAAACTTCTTTTAGAGAGAATATGGTTTGGTCATTCTACACCACCATATCCGCA
Organism: Propylea japonica; assembly: GCA_013421045.1. Classification (NCBI taxonomy): domain Eukaryota; kingdom Metazoa; phylum Arthropoda; class Insecta; order Coleoptera; family Coccinellidae; genus Propylea; species Propylea japonica. Next base: position 34,863,502 of record CM024242.1, read on the forward strand.
GAATGGAGAAAAACATTGTTATAAAAAAATTTCTCTTTCACTAAACTAGCATAATTTATATAATTTTCTTCATTTTGTTTGGGAAAATATAGTGAATCATAAAATATTTTGAGTGGAATATGTACATTTGTAATATTTCTAGAGTGCTGTGATCATGGAAGGATTTGAAGGACATTTGGATACCACTGTAGCTGTTAGGACCATTCTGAATTGAACACCGCCGCATATTGAAAATATAGGAAATATAGGAGGAAATAGACCCCACATAACAAACTTAGAATCCTTCCTGAAAACCTTTCAGATCATTGAAAAAATTAATCCGATATGACAATTCACTTAGAGATCCCGAAGATGCGGCAAAACAATTGGTGAGCACTTCTAAATATGGTTTCTATTATGTAGTATGGGATTATTGTCATCAATTACTCAGAATAATTTTGCTCAAAGTTCATTAGGTATCTCATAGTCAAAATATTTTCAGGAGACTGCATATTCATAATAGGCGGAGATGCCTAAAATCAAAAAAGTGCTGGGCCAACTTCACACACATAAGAAGTTTACCTACCTTGCTAGCATAAGAATTAGATCATAGATCTTGCTTATACTCCTGTCATTCCCGTCAACTCTTTTTTCCAGCTTTTCAATTTGTCGTAGTTCAGGAAAAAAATTTCTAATACATATCTAGGAAATGGTAGTTCTGCTTGCTCCTCGTGAACCTAAAGAAAGAATTAAATTGTCAATGTAGGCGCTAAATATAATTCTGTGCACATCGAATAGCAACTTCTGACAAATTGAAAGCGACTTATCAATTGAATATTTCAAGGGCCTTTGGTCAAAATCATAAAAATTAATACTTATTCATCTATGTCATGATGATTTTTATATAAAGCATTACTCTCAGAAAGTTGGGAGTTTCTGTCTGGAACTTAGGAGGTGAAATTTCAGAGAATGCATTAATAATTACGTGCACGGTACGTGAAATTCGTATTAATTATCGAAAAAAAAATTGAATCATTGAAAGTATTCTGGAAATTGCGGTTTATCTTATCCGGACGCTATTATATTGAAATTAATGAAACTGTTATTGTCATCGAATAAGATATACTCCATCAGACACATATACCAAAGAATAAAAAGAGCTTTCACTATAAAGAGTATTGAGAAGATACTCGAAAGTTGTTCCATCAGCTGATAGAAAAAAATATAATTTCAAAAGTTATCAATGAGATTTATAAAAAAACGTTTTTTGTTCGTTTTTTTCATATAGCAATATAAATGTATAAAATATTTTGTCATACATGACTTGTCAAGATATTATATACATAATATGGAAACCGCACATATACGGACAATAAATACTATATGAATATATAGACATTGAACATATGCGAACAAATACTTTAAATAATCAAATCAACGAAGGACCTCATCAATACAATAAATACTATTCATCCGCAACAGATTTTACACTTTTTCATTAAATTTACAGTATCTACGTTTTTTACTTCATCGGGCAGTTGGTTAAAAAGCTTCACACAGTTACGAGTATAATCAGGACAATGTTCTTCTTTCTTCAACATAAGTCAGGGTAAGAAATACTTATTTTTTCCTCTGGTGTTATGGAAATGTAACAAACTTAACGCAGGTGAGTATAAAGGCAGATGTGATGTTAAATGCCCCTTTTCTGAAAATATTTCTGCAGCTATATGTCATTTTCATACCACAAGGTGTTCTTATTGCTTGTTCTTGTTTAAGGCGTACTCTACTCGCCTTTCCACTATATCCCCAAATAATAATTCCATTAACCGTCCTACTATGGAATGCGAAATGGTGAGTATGTTTAGCAGTGATCTGGTCTGATACCTCCTTGATTCGACGTATCATAAAAATAGCAGTAGATAGTGTTTTCTGCAAAGCAAGTCAATATGACTGCTTCAAGACAGGGATGATTGGAACTGCAAAATCAGGTGACACAATTTTCGTTGGCTTATTTGGTTGCGCGAAAAGCAGTTTTTGCGTTTCACTCTCATTGAAAACTACTACATTTGCCAAGAACCATGAACATACATCCCTTTCAGCCACCGTCGACTTCCCCTGGAGTTTAGCACGATTTTTCGATTTGTTCAGAAATCCAGTATCATCAGCATAACAGCACGTTCTGCCTGATCGAATGATCGGAAACAGATCATCGATGAATATTTAAAACAATATCGAATCCAATGAGCTAGATGTTTCCCCGTTCCATACTACCGCCTGTTTTCTTCTTACGAGGTAGGACCTGAACTGATTCTTATTGAATTTTTGTTTGATCTTGTTTTTCTTTCTTACAGGATTTATATTTTGGACCGAGAAGCTGAGAACCTGCGCCATGTGGTCCGAAAGATAAGGCTCAAGAAGAAATTTTTTGTCGGGGTCGAAACCAAACATCTCTGTTTTCTCTGAGAGCCATTTATGTTTCCTCGATGTCTTCTCAAAAACAACATTGAAGTCGCCAGCGAGAATCAAGCGGTCAGCTGGATATGCTTCTTGTAACAATTCGAGTACCTGTGTCAGATAGGTTAAAAACTCTGGTATAGTTTATTGATGGATGCCTGTATATCAAAACAACCAACAACTTCAATCTCATCAATTTAACCACAACAGGGAGTTCTATCAGTCCTTCAACTGACTTGTCCTTCACTCCTATCGGTTCTTTAAATGTGTTAAGGATCCCCCACACCAACGCGGTACTGCGGTAGCGGGAGCGGGAACGGGAACGGTAACGACGCGGTGTACTGCGGGAAGCGGGAAGTTTTTCTATTCACACCAAAGCGGTAAAGTACGCGGTAACGTGAAGAATATATATGAGTTTTCTGGTCGAAAAAAATGGATTTCTCATCCGATGAAGAAGAAGAAGCCCATCTAATAATTGCTGTAGCAGAAGTAGTTTTCCGTTAAAACAAATATACTACCATAGAGTAGCAATAGTATTGAGAAAAATTATTTTGCTTTAAGGAAAAAAAAGTGGGTTCATGATATTAATTTTGAACGAGAAGAATATGAAGAATTCACACGTTAATGCCACAGTTGCGAAATGACCCAAAAAGATTCTACATATATTTCCGAATGACCCCTGAATATTTCGATGACCATTTAAATCTAATTAGAGAAGATATCCGTAAGAGTAATTCGAGAAGCAATTAGTCCGGAAGATCGTCTTGCAGTAACACTACAGTAACACTTTCGTTCAATTCGGTGCATATTTTGTCCCATACTATACTTTATCTCTTTTCCGAAGATTTTTGTATTCGGGATTTTCCAAATCATATAAAATTGGATGGGCTTTCACAATTTCAATCATTCTTTCAGTGAACGACATTGTACGTGCTAGGTACGTATATGAATTTACACAGCGGGAAGAGCGGGAACGCGGGAAAAACACTGCATGCAGCGTTACGAATATAGAACGCTGCAGTCCCGCGTTCTTAGGTCTCGCCCTACAGCCTTGTTCGCACTACGCTAGTAGTTTAGTCGAGCCGCTAGAAATTTAGTAGCTACTCTCCATCCAATCGTTCGCACTTTGTTCGAGTTAAGTTCACAAGTGAGTAGCGCTTTGTACGATGAACAACTCGCAACGCACGAACTCTGGCGTGATTTCTTCCACCCAGCGAAACGACATCACCGCGGCAAATGATATTACTAATGAACTCGAATAAACTGATCGGTTCGGACCTATCTAGTCCGTGAGCGAGTGAAGAGTATCGCGTGGTGGGGTACTCTACTCGCCCGATAAAATAGAACCAAATGGATCGTCTCGACTTAACTACACACTAATCTACCCGACTAAATTCTTGGTGTTCACACACGTTTAGTGACTAAATTTTTAGCTCCTCGACTAAACTACTAGAGTAGTGCGAACAAGGCTTACGCCTGAGTGTGAGTACTTCCATATCCCGCCACATGTCTTGATCCCGCGTCGTTCCGCTATCGCTATCGCTCCCGCTGTCCCGCGTCGGTGTGGGGGATCCTTTATTCTTCTTAATTACAACTGCTGTACCACCATGACGTGAAGATTGTCGGCAATATGAGCTGGTCACGGTAGTATCTCCCAAATTGATTCAGGAAATATATCATATGTGAGCCAGTATTTTGTGCAACAGACTACATCAATGTTCCGTCCTCCCAAGAAATGTCTCACTGCATCAATCTAAAAGGGCCCACTCACTAAGAGGGAAGCGCGAAGACTTGAATGCGCGTTGTACGTGGTACAGTTAAAAGTGTGTGTGTATGGCGTAAATTTGGAATGCGCATTCATCTCCGTCGTGTGGCGTGTGCATTCTTCCCCGTACGTGGAAGAATGACCAAAAACGACCGTGTATGGGCAACAAGTCTCTGCACGTTTCATATGTTTAGCAACACAGTGTCGGGTTCGATATTTATACCTTAGAAATTTTTTCCTAAATAACAACACACGCCACTGCCATTAACATCAGATCTTTTTTCGACGTCATCTCACGCTTGTCGCACATCCAACCAACACGCAAAAGTGTATGTGTGTGGGCAATATGAATGCACACGTTTGCGTTACAGCAAACATGCAGAGACTTAACTGCGCATTCTTCCTTCCTAGTGAGTGGGCCCCATTATTTCCATTGACTATAGGTTCAAATTCGCTACTGTTATCTATTCATTAGCTCGATTTTTGGTTCCCTGATGATTGTTCATCTTTCAAAAAATGTGTGACATCTGATACTGACTCTTTCCGGCCAATTGTAACCTTTATAAAGCTGCTCCTGAAGATCAACATCCCCGTCTACTTTGAATGAGATACTCTGCGTCAGCTTTTGTTGTTGCGCCTCAACAGTAAAAATGCGTTTTGGAAAGATCTTAGCTAGATGTTTTCGAAGTGATACTTTGGATGTTTACAGTTCTACCTTACCAACATGAATTCATATTTGAGATTTGCTGAAAATTCCACCGGTTATTCTGAAGCCCTCCACAGAAAGCATCTGAGGTCTGTTTCGATTCCGGGATCGTTCATTGAAAAGTTATCGAAACGCGAATAGAGACCCAACTTAAATAAAGTTTCCTTTATTTTGACATCTGCTCAAGCGCATCAGGGAAAAATTTTAAGGTGGTCTTTAATAAATACAGGCCTTTATTATTTAGTTCAAATAGAGGACGACCGTATTTAAATAAAAAAAAACTTATTTCTACTGTTCTCTCATATTTTTGGGTTATTTTATGTCAGGTACCAGGTATGAACCCTGGTCAGGTACTACTTTCTTTTTTTTGTGCACTGATCGATTTGAACTTAGTTATTAGTGGAGAGTCACTAAAGCATTTGATATCGTATATTGTTCAAATTTTGTGAAAAAAATTAATAGCGAGATGGAAAATAAATGTCTCAAATTCACTTATGAGGACCTAGTGATCTTATTGGAAGTGTTGGCGAGGAATTCCTTTATGAATGCTGAAATGTGGGATGAAGTGAGAAATAGACAGTTTAATTCAATAAAAAATTATTTTTAGGAAACCGCCCTTTTTCTTCGAGAAATTTGCATTTCCTGGTCTAGTATGTACTAAAACTTGACTGTCAAGTATGATTTCGAATAATACAATTGATCGTTACCAACGAAACGAACTAAGGGACATCTCATATGGAATCAGTTATCAAAAGTTTGCAGATTGTATGCCCAAAAAATTATATTTTTTGGATATTCCAATAAAGTAGCTATTCACACTGGGTGCACACTAAATATCGGCCGGCAATTGATTCCAAACCTCGAGCACTCTGTTGGAAATAAAATTGTGGTAGTGTGGAATCTTCCTTTTGCGAGTTGTAGTTCATTTCCTCTCAGATTATTCGTGTTCCTTTCAAAAAGATATTCGAGATCGCAGCTGAATAGGTGATGGAAGGATCTATAGACAATGGTTAGATCACCTCTTGAATTTCTCTGTGAGAATGAAGTAAGATTCATAAGAACCATCCACCTTTTGTATTACGTACGCACCAGACCATATGGTGTTCGAGTAGCCCTTCGCTGAATGGATTCCAGAAGGCTCATATCGCCGAAAAGCCACGGAAAGTTTTCTACAATTGTCCTGCGGTAGGGGGATCGCAACCAGCAAAAGATCTTTCAAACAAATAAAGCAGCTTCCTTGCCTTACTCGTGCACTATGCGACGTGATGACTCCAAGTCAGATCCTCCGTCAAAATGACACCCAGATCGTTGTGTGTAGAAACCCTGTCAAGCTTTACCCTCGCGATAAAATATGACCGTCCCGGATTTCCTTTTTCCAAATGCAAAACTTAGCACTTCTCGATAATCAACCAAGCCTCGCACCACCTTGCCAAAGAGTCGAGATCCTCCTGTAGGGTGAAATGGTATTCTTAATGTTTTGAAAAAGTATATAGGTATAATCTGTTATGTATACATGGACGATGTAGTTATTTTTTGGGATACTGAAGAACAACATTTGGCAGATATCCATACCATCTTAGAAGCACTCAAAATTGATAATTTAAAAATCCAACTTGATAAATGCCATTTTTTCAAAACTGAAATTGAATTTTTAGGTCACATTATCACACCTCAAGGAATTAAACCAAACCCTAATAAATTGAAAGCTATTACTGACTTTCCAATTCCAAAAACTCAAAGAGAAGATTTAATTTCCATAATACAGCAATGTTGCGATGACATGCGACAAAATCAGAGCGAAGTATCAGCATGTAGGTATGTATTGAAGGATTGCGGTCAGAAGAAACTCTTCAAGTTCTTCATGAATTTTTATTGATGAATGTTTTATTTTTCATGGTTTCGTCAAGTTTTTGATCATTTGTAATTTTCACTACAAACTTATGGACGGTTGGGCAGTTGAAAAAAGCATTAGGCATATTTTTTTCCATTGAACAGCGAAATAGTTTTTTTCAATTTCAAAGGGAGAGGTGACGTAACATATTCCCCTGAAATTGTTCATTCGCAGGCTTGGTCCATCGCCACTGATGAAAAGATCAAAATAAACTTCATGACGTAAAATGCAACCAAGCTTTGACTTGAGGCCCAGAACACTTCATTCCAATATATGTATCTATTTGGCACAATCACACCCCAAAAACCCGTAATTTACAAACGAAGCCTTTTTGGATAAAGATTATTACTATTTTTCGATTCTTCTCTATCTCCGTCTATAGAACTTGCTCACCCTGTAGGTACATGCAACTCTTTTCTCGGAGAAAATATTGGACGTAGCAGGTTTATTAAGACTTAAGACACTAGGTTGCACAACAAACCTATAAATCAAGGTGATACGATGCCTTTTCAGAATTATCACCTCTCCTCTTATTTAAACTAGTTCAAATGTCATATTGGGAGATTTTGACATGCTTACCTCTGGGCTTGTGGCAATTAACGAATCTGGTGAACCTGAAACAATATGTTTGATTTGAATTTTTGTTTTTATTGTGAAGTACTGAAACTATGCGCATAAAATAATTCTATTACGCTCAAATATGAATTTGAATATTTTGAAACAAAGTTTAACTTGAATCATGAAAATTAAAATGTTTTATTGACAATGTCAATTAGACTACACACGAAAAAGGTCGTATTTGTACTAGGCAAATTGGGCATGGTGATATTCAAATTTGAAAAATCGTTTCCCTAATAAATAAGCGCGCACATACTTCTTATTTCACACAAGACAACTGCAGTACTGGTCATATTTCTCATATTATATTCCTCTTTATTCATATTTGAGAACTCACCTCGTCTTGAAGTTACAGGTGACGTGAAGCGCCGCACTGGTGTTCTCTCCCTCGAAGGCTTACGTACTGAAACATAAATGTATTATACATTACGATAGAATTAAGAAGATACCACGATATCTTTCAAATTTTCTCGATTCATGTTATCATATATTTCGTTTCAGAGATATGAGATTGTATACCTGTTCAGCACCCTTTCGTGATTGAATATTATTCAGTGAGGAAACATGAACTAAAATGAAAAGAATTCTCACAGATTCGAATGGAAAACAAAACGTAATCTTTAACAGAAACGCCGCTCTGAATAAAAAAACCAAATCAAAGAATGCTCCAGGAAGGAAGTCGAACTTTTCATTCAAAGCTTTAACCCTTCAACCTTTTACGCGCAGATGCTTCTTAATTCACACAAGAACTGCAGTACTGGTACTCGAAACAATGGAACCAATGGCTATCAGGATGTTCAAATTTGAACAATCGGCAATTCAATATAAAACAATGTCACAGGTAGTTTCAATGGATCAAACTGTCTTCTGAACAAGCATTGACTAATATACGATAATGTTTCTGCTAAAAGCAATGATTGTCCAAATTATTGGTTTGTTTTTGAATTTATTCACCATTTTCCTTTCATAGGGTACAACTACGCATTCATATCACTTAAGCCGGTCCCAGACAATGCGTGCATTCGGCCAATGTGCCTTCGTAGTTCGCCTTCGGGTACCCTCCCAGACACTGCGCCAATCGCGAAATATTCGTCATTCGTCATTCTGTTGACAAAGGTTCGCCAAACGGCCTCAGTATAGAACAGTAGCGGAGAGCAGTCGAATAATAGCTAGAAACACCGTGTAATCACGTCGCACGACTCTGACTGAAGACAGAATAGGCCGTATAGTACGCGAAGATAAACACATTGTCTGGGAGCTAACACGAATGTGCGCGAATGTACTTCGTCTTCCTTTGGTTCGTGCAACCCGTACCGACAGGGCTTCGGATAGAAGGCCAATGCCGAATAATACACGAAGTTGAGCTCCCACACACTACGCGAAGCACCGCCAATGCCGAATATTCGTCGAATACACGCAGTGTCTGGGACCGGCTTTAGCACCTGAATATTATTATTATTATAGAAATTAATGAAATTTTGGTCTTACCAGGAACTGCCACTGTTTCTTTAGGATCTGCAAAATAATTCAAATATATATCATTTCCCAAAATACATTTCCAAAGAAATAATAATTATATTCAACGTAACATAATTTCAAGAATGTATGTATAATTACAACGAAACATTTTAGACTTTATTTGTGGTCACAGTTTTGCATAATAATTCATTAGTTTTTCTCAAATGAAAATAACCGGTATGAATGGTTTTTTAAAGAACTGGATAATTAGTGAATGAGAATTTATTTCACATACATTAATGAGCAAAGTTCTCAAAGAAGAGGCTTGAGAATATATATTGTTGTTTTTTACCTCTTATTCAAAATGTGTACCTTGTAGATATACAGGGTGTTCTGATTTGTTTCCGACAAACTGAAATGGGTGATAGATCATATCATTTTTAACAAAAAAGTTCCTATGAACATGAGTCCGGAAATGCTTCGTTTCTGAGATACAGGGTGTTAAAGTTGAAAAAATAATTCAAGTTTTCTTTAATACCTTTCGGCTGATTCCAAATAATTGAATGAATATTCAGAACACTTAAAAAACAATTACATAGCATACCACTTCTACTCATTAGTGGGCGATAGAAAATCCGCATGCATTTCGCCTTAGAAATTTTCAAAATGAATTTAAATTAAACATTTGAATGGGAATAATTTTTTGGAGAAGTTTTGGGGTCCTTTGGCTTTAGATGCATTTTTCTCTGAAACGATTGCTCCTAGTGACTTCGATGAGGTATACCTTTTTTAAGTAAAAAGGATGAGAGAATCGATTTTTTAAATCCAAAACGGTGTACAGGGTAGCACAAAGAAAATGCAACGGTTTACATGGGTTGAAATGTTTGCTGATGGCGCCCTCTAGAAATACAACTAAATCGACCACAAATTTGAATTTATCGTCCCAAAAAACCCATGTATACGAAATTTCATGAAAGGATTTCGAAGCAGTCAAAACATATTAACCCCTTCAGACCTGAATTATTGTGGTGTATAGAAAAAATATTTTGGGTTGATTTTCCTTTCAGAGGCCTCTATTGAGTAAGTTTATGCATCTTGTGATGTTTTTTGCATCTTCATTTTTTCAAAATAGAATGTACATCTATATGTACATGTGGTATGAAACAGGGATACAATGCAACAATGCAAAAGTTCAAAATTTATTTATTATAGCGAAAATTGAAACAAACATAAAAAAAAATATATGAATAAATAAGTTGAAAATTTAAAAACTAAACAATTGAAAACAAAGTATTCCACCTATCTATGAAATTCCAAAAAACAATTTCGATTCTTCAGAAGACGAAGGTGTACTACATTTATGGCAAAAAACATGAGTTCTTCGTTGACATCCTATTTTCTTACATCTTGTGGCTTCTTTTTTGTCGTCAAAATTTGGCAAATGATCGACTTTATCCGATTGGCTCTCCAATCGCTCGAATGAGGACTGGTGAGTGGGATGGAGAAGAGGATGTTGAAGGTCTGCCTTTCTTATTGTGGAAAACAGGTTTTCCGAGTTTGATGAGTGCTTCGGCAACTCGCATCCTAAATTCTAGTAAGTCTATGATATTTTTCTCGGGAACGCTATTCAATTTACAATCGATTCAACGAATGTGTCATACTAAACCTGATACCATATGTACATCTCCGTGTATAATCATAAGCAATAGTAGGAGCCGATTGTACATACCGATGTACATCAACTTTGGATCGAAATTTCATAGAGGCAAATTACTGAATTCACTTTATTCTTCTTTTAGTACCGTAAACTCAGGTTACTTTAGCCCCAGAGGGTAACTTTAGCCCAAAACTGAAAAATTATAATAGTTTCCCACATTCTGTCACGGCAGTCAAGATCGCACCAATTCATGTTTGAAATAAAAGATGTCACTACTGTTGAGCTGAGAATGCTGTTTTATCTACTTTCGCTTCGGAGAATGTTAATTAATATGACCGGCAAGTTGCATACTGGTGAGAGCATGTGTTTATGTCCTGCAAACTTTGTCACATAATCGGAGCTACAGGTGAGTTACTATTCAATTGTTGTAATCTAAGTTACCTACATATTGCAGACATAATGTTTGTGCAAAATTTACTACTTTCAAATAATTCTAATCAGGAAAAAATCGAAATTGAAATTGAAGGATTCTTTGACCCGAGACAACAGGTTTCTTTAACCCAAGGGCCAAAGTAACCTCCAATGAAATGATGTGGAATTTTCGCAAGAACCAAATTAATTATTTTTATTTTTTCAGTATATTAATGAAATTCAAGATGCCAACAATTTACAAGCGAAAACCAGGAAATCGTCGTTACATCGATTACACGAAAGAACAGCTGGAAGAGTGCCTAAATGCTATTCGATCTAAACAGCTTACACAGCGAGAAGCTTCCTTGCAATATACATAACATTCCGCGAAGTACCCTCAAATTAAAACTAAAGAATAAATAGCAAAATGCACCCGGTCATCCCACTGTTTTCACAAAAGATGAGGAGGCGTCATTTGTCGCTCATATAACTGCCCTATCAGAATACGGATTTCCGTTAACAGAATCTGATCTCAGGTTTATTGTAAGAGATTATTCATCTTCACATGGAAGAACAGTAGGTCAATTTAAAAACAACATTCCCGGGCGGGAATGGCTTAAAGGTTTCCTCAGAAGACACTACGAATTATCTAATCGCTTCGCTAACAATATCAAGAAAGTTCGAGCTGAAATATCAGAAAAAATTATTACCGATTTTATTCAAAATCTAGGTCTAGAGCTGAATAATGTTTTACCAGAAAATATTTATAATTATGACGAGAGCAACCTGACTGACTACCCAGGAAGAAAGAAGGTTATTTGTCGACGTGGAAGCAAATATCCTGAAAGTATCATTAATGCGACAAAGGTTAGCTATAGTGTCATGTTCTGCGGCAATGCTGCTGGTGAGTGCTTACCACCTTACGTCATTTATAAGGCAGAGCATCTATGGTCCACATGGATGGAAAATGGACCTGAAGGTGCTCGATACAATCGAACAAAAGGTGGATGGATGGATGCCGCAACTTTTGAGGACTGGTTTCTATCGCATTTGCTCCCAATACTCAATAAGAAGGAGGGCCGCAAAGTCATAATTGGTGACAATTTATCGTCACACATAAATCCAAAGGTTCTTTCAGAATGCCAAAAATATAACATTGGGTTTATTTGCTTGCCCCCGAACGCCACTCATATCCTTCAACCTTTGGATGTAGCCTATTTTCGACCTTTAAAAGTAAAATGGCGACAAGTTTTGGTTAACTGGAAAGACTCACAAATTGGTAGAAAACTACCAACAACACCAAAAGAGCAATTTCCTGGCTTATTACGCAAAGCTCTCGAAAGTCTGACAGGAACTACAGAGAACATGAAAGCTGGATTCAGGACCACTGGCATATCTTTCCTCTAAATAAGGAGGAACCATTGGCAAGATTGCCAAAACAGGATAGAATTTTCAACTCGCATTTAATAGCAAACTCATTTTTGCAGAAACTTGAGCAAATTCGATGTAATGAAGACTCAGCAAAAATCAAAATTTGTAAAAAAAAGAAACTCAATGTGCCTCCTGGTCGCTCCATTTGTAGTGAAGATTTAACAGAAAAACCTGAAACTTTAACGTCTGCAAAATCCAGAAATAAATTGAAAACTACAAAAAGAGTAATAAGGCAACGTCTGCCCAGTTCTTCAACAAGTTGTAGTGGGGATGAAATGAGTCTTGCTTCATCTATTGAAGACTTCATTATGTCGTACTCATCAGATGAACACAGTGAAATCACATTTGATACACTAGGGAATACGGAGAATCAAAATAATGGAACTCAATTTTTATTATCTGAAAACGAAAGTGGGGATACTGAAAATAAACAGTTATCAAATCTTGATGCACCAACTGAAGCAAAACTAAGTGGACCAAAGGAGCTACATAATACATTCAATGTCGGGGATTATGTTCTGATGAAATGGAATTCGTCCATTTATCCTGGCCAGGTAACAAGCCAGTCGGAAACAGCTGTGATGGTGAGCTGTATGGCAAAAGGAAAAAAATTCTGGCGATGGCCAGTTAGAAGAGACATCGAACAATATCAATTGGAAAATGTGGTTGGCAGAATAGAACCGCCGAAACTTTTGAAAACAAATCTCTATAGTGTACCTGAACTTGATACTTTTTCTGTGATATAGAAATGGGTTGTGAAAAAAGATATACTGTTATTTTCCTTTTTCCTAGAAGGAAATAACTTTTTTAGATGCCATGAAGGGCTGTTTATTTACTTCAAAGTGTACTTATGATATTCATTTATTTATGTATCTACTCTCCTAGAGAAAAACCATGTTCCTATATTTTTGTTACGTTTTCTACATGTTTGAAAACTCACCTAAATCTAAAGCAAGAAAAATATATTTATTTTTGTATCAATTAAAAGTTTTTTTTTATGATATTTCATATTTTATTTCATTACCGGTGAATACAACCTGGTTTCTTTGGCCAAACATAGTGAAACAGGCTTAAATAGTATAAATTTGTTGATGGGCCAAAAAAATGAGTTCTTAATGTCAACATTGGCCCAAACTTTGTTAAAAAAAAATTGAGAATTAGATTCTTATTATTAGCTTTTTGTTACATGTATAGGTCAATCATATAACTGAGAATGCAAAAAATATTATTCTGCGTCATAAAGAACAAAAAATTTCAGGGAATTCTGAAAATACTTAAAATAATGGGACAAAGTACCCCCAGTTTACGGTATATCGGTTCTTTTATTTTTCAAATAGTACATGCAATTTCTTTCTTATAACATTGAAAAAACAAGGAAAATATGGAAATGAAATGACACTCACCGTAACTAGACGCTTGAGGTTAAGTTTATGCCGCGAATCGTTCCTATATGTTTCGTATTTCTGACAGGTGGTGCTAGTGGCTCTTACAGTCGATGAGGGATGAGTCCATGTGAATGCACAAATGGTGCAAAATGTACTACTACACTAAAAGAAGCGATTGCAAGCGATGAAAGCTTGTGTACATACCGGTGTACGCCGGGTCTGAAGGGGTTAAAGAAAACGCGAATTATTTTTTCAATTTTAACACCCTGTATCTCGGAAACGAAGCATGTCCGGACCCATGTACATAGAAACTTTTTTGCTTAAAATGATGTGATCCTTCACCCATTTCAGTTTGTCGGAAACAAATCAGAACACCCTGTATATGTTATGTTTATGAGTCATAATAGTCCTTTGTGTCTTGAATATAATTACTTTCCTAATAATAAGATGAGTTATCCCGACGTACTCCGTTGTAGCATATCCCAAAATTAAGACAAAATATTCAATAAGTTCACTTCATTCATTGAAATTGGTTCAATGTATCATATTTGATTAACCTTAAACTAACAAAATAGAAACACAGCATGTCATGCTCAAATCTGATGAAACAAAAAAAAAAATCTTTACTGTGTGTGTCAAAGATAGCACACGGATAGCTATTTGATTTTATACTGTCTCGGCAACACAGATATGCAAGGATACGCCACGGCACCTAGGTTACGGCCCTTGGGACTCGTTGATAGAAAAAATAAGATTGTATATTTGACAACAAAGTCTATCCAGTGCGTTTCCTATGCTATTCAATACACAATGGGATTATTTCCACTTCACAGAATGATATTCTTACGCCCATGGAAGCTGCAATATATCGAAGAGCATGCTGTGAGGCTTTTATACGTTATTCAAGTGAGCTAAAAAAAAACAGCATAACACAATCCATGCTAGATAAAGTTTTACATTCACTACTAAAGCGAAACCTGCAAACCATTATTTAACCTAACTGAAAATATGATTAAATTCGTAGAAAACCACGTTTTACAAATAACACTGGTGTGACAACAACGCTGGAATACGGCAGAAGAAGAAAAGATGATCGATAGTGCTACATAAACATGAATAAAATAAAAGAAAAGATATTTAATCCGTCTATAAGAGGTGTCCTGGGAAGAATGCGACAAACAGATATCATGAATCAAGGGCATCAAGGAAGACTCGCATCAATGAGTTTTAATCGCTTTAGGGATTTCGTTTAGAATATAAAGGGTGATATTTATTTTATGAATGAACTTCCTTAGTTCAAAAACTTTTGAAATTTTGTTGCCCTCTACGATTGCCATTTTTCAGTGTTTCTGAAATTAAATAAATCAGAGCCGGACAAAAAAATTCATGACGTTTTCTATTTTCGCTTATACTGGATCACCCTTTTCCTAAATGAATATAATGATTTTTTCCATTCAAATAACCACAAAAAATCAATTCATGAGAAAAAATCAAGTTCTCCACTTGGCACCGCCATACATGGTGATGATAAACATTCTCTCGGTAGATATACAGATGTGGTAGAAACGGATGGAAACAGGGGAGTTTCAGTGTTAAACTCACGCTGGTTCGGAGTCCAGTGGAGCAGTGGAAGAATCGAAACCTCGGAGCGATGCGATATTGAATAAGCGGCGGGTCTGTTGGAATGGCAGTCTGTAGTGGTAGTGGGGGATGGCGCGCAACGATCTAGGATCGAATCATTCGAATCGAAGAAGAATCAGTAACACTCGAAACGGGAGATGGATAACGTCGCATGTCTATTGAAAATGAATACGACAAATTTTCTCCACTCTTATGGCGCCATGGGCGGAAGTTATTTGCCTCAATGAATGAAACAAATGATTTCCTGTTAAAATTAATATTCAGGTTTTTTTTCGCCATAACTGGTTTGAAAATAAAATAAATTCTATGAAAAACAAAAATAAATTCAACGAAAATAAAAAAATGAAAAAAAACAGAAATTAATTCTACGAAAATACAAAACAAATTAAAACATTTTATATTGAAGAAAAATTCAAATCAAATGTTCAAATAATCCACCTTGTTGTGCCAAACAGTAGCCAAATCTGTTATAAAGATTTAATCTCATATCTCGGAGAAGATTCGGCATACTTGCTATTTTGGAACAAAGTTGGATTATTTTGGACCTTAATTCAATAATGTTCGTCGCTCTTTCAATTTCTTGCCCATACACCATATTTTTGAGATATCCCCAAAGAAAGAAATCATTGGGAGATAAATCTGGAGATCTGGGGGGCCATTTGATGGTTCCGTTTGTGGTAATGAGACGATCAGAAAAAGTCGTTCTTAGATATTGTGTGACTACGCTTGCGTTATGACTTGGGCAGCCATCCTGTTGAAACCAGACATCATCAAAATTAATTGGTAGTTGTCGAACTGTCGGAATAATTTGATTCTGTAATAGATCCAAATATTTTGCAGCGTTTAGGTTACCATCGATGAAAAATGGCCCTATCATGTAATTACCCAGCATTCCTGTCCAAACATTAAGTTTTTCAGGATACTGGGTACGCACAGGAATACTCAGGTGCTTATTCTCCCTAGACCAATATCTTACTACGGATGGATTATGTTTTCTATGCAATGAAAACGATGACTCATCCGTGAATAAGATATTGCTCAGAAAAGAACTACTCTCATTCTCTTTTTCCATCATCTTTTCACAGAATTCCATTCTTTTGAAATGGTCTTCTGGAAAAATTTCCTGAGAGGTTTGCACCTTATAACATTTGTAACCATTTCTTTTCAAAATATTCCGAACAGTTCTATCGCCCAAATCGACTTGCTGGGCAATTTTTCTGCTAGAACAAGGTGCACTGGTTTCAACAGCCGCACACACATCCACTTCTCTTGCCAAACGATTTTCACTGACGGTCTTCGGTGGTTTATCAATTCTGCAATGAAGGCATGTTCGTAAACAACCACATTGCTCGAACTTCTTGACTATTTTGGAAATAGCCGAACGTGAAGGTATCGGCCTATCTTCAAAAGCAACAATAAACGAATTTATTGTCTCCGCAATTGATTGACCACCGAAATACCATTTTATTATTTGAATTTTCTCTTCAACCGTATACATTTTGATTTCCGCAGAATCTAATTTATTCTCAAACCGTATGGTCTATCGCATCCAAAGTTTGGATTGCGACTAATTCAATCAGCGGACCGCGTTAAGAATTGCAGCAGGAGCAGAGCGATGCATCCCCCACTACCACTACAGACTGCCATTCCAACAGACCCGCCGCTTATTCAATATCGCATCGCTCCGAGGTTTCGATTCTTCCACTGCTCCACTGGACTCCGAACCAGCGTGAGTTTAACACTGAAACTCCGTTTCTACCACATCTGTATAGATAGTAGATTCATCTCAAATTCTGCTGTTTTGTCATCCTTTTCGTTTTTCATCCACGAATTTTTTTCAAAACAAAAAAACAGACCCGGACAAAGAGAATTCTAGTTTTCGACATTTTTGCTAATATTGTATCAACCTGTGCGTCATCATCATGTTTTTTTATTTTTGTGGCCGTAAAGAAGCAGTTCATCAAGAAAATCACCATTAAAAATTTTCTTGGGCTTGTTTGATCGTTTAATAGGTTTTTTTAGTCAATAACAGATCATTTGCAAATCCTGTAATTTTCGACCAACAGACTGTGAACAATTATCATCAAGAAAATTTTCATCAATGTTGAATTGTGTTGCTACTCTTCACATTACCTCTCAAACTCAAACATTAGTCAATAGCAGAATCTGAAAGAATTAAAAAATTACATTCTGCTTCCAATTTGTACAATTTCAACCTTAATTCTAGACCTATCACACGTTCTCAAGTGGATTATTGAGATGAATACACGAGGCTCACAATATTGAAATGAAAGATTTGATTTCGTACCAACTAAAATTTGAAAATAAATGTATTATTAATTATCACCCTGTATGCCGATGTCAAGCAAAGATCTTAGATATATTTGATAACTTGCTTCTTTGCAGGCGCAAACATGAGAAGAAGACGCAAATGTAGAATGTCCAGAATTTTTCCGATCCAGGACTATTTTTTCATTTTTAGAATATTTTGAGGAAGGTAGTCGTAAAAGGTGCCAAAACTGCATAATTACAATAAATTTCACCAATAAAATCAAGATTTATTGAACTTTGAAATTGCACTCATGATGGAATCTCGCTTGAATACAATATATTATGGAGCTGCCAAGCAGAGATTTTGTATATCCCACACGAAGGCCCTCAAGCGATGAGAGACCCATGATGCGAGTCCTACTTGATGCCCTTGATTCATGGTATCAGTTTGTCGCATTCTTCCCGGGACACTCTGTAGAGAAAAGCTGGAACAGCAGAGTCGATAGAAATAGTTTGATACAACATTGACCTTCTTCGGAGCATGATTACTCTTGCGTAAATTTCGAAAATTATTCTTTTCAGTTTTATTATTGAATGATAAGAATTTTTCAGTATTCATTCATCAGAAAACAAAGAGAACTTCACAACGTCGCATTATATGCTACGCATATTTTGTGTCTCCTTTTCTTTTGTTTTAAAGCAATAATCGTTTTAATACTGTATTTTAAAAATATTATTAACCGATTCAAAAAAACAGCGAAAATTTCCGAAAAAATAATGTATATATGAAAAGTTATTGAAGGAAAACTAACTTAATAGTAGATGATATTTCATGAAAAGAACGTACCTTTTTTAACTCTCCTCGCACGTACAGGAACCGGTGCAGCCGATGTATCTGAAAAAAAGTATTAAGTCAGAAAAAATATAAGAATAACGCTGGGCGTAGTATGTTCAATGTTTGTGATTTGAAATTTCATACTACACGTATTCCATACGTGTGTTTATCATATCTACGACATCATGCATTTTTTTTATTTCAGCGATAATATAACTTATAGTCTAAGAGCTAGCAACGTTTTTGAGGGAGAATTTCAGGAAGGCCAGTTTTTAGATATGCTATCTCTCTCACTCGCCCGGACGTCATACGTGCTATCTGGCTGGCGGTAGTGGTTGCGTTCATTAGTGCGCATCGTAAATGTACAGGTAAAATATAAATTTTTCAAATAATTTCATAAAGGTTTTTACCTTTTTATTATTATTATTAAATTTTTTGCAAAATAAATTTATTATTGCCAGATATTTTTATTGTTGTTTAAACTGTGCCAGACACTAATTTTGAATAAAGAAAATTTTTTTTCGAATTATTTCAGTATGGCTGAAATTTTAATATGATGTTGCTTAAATATCTGAAAACCCAAAACTAATTTGCCAGACAGTAATTCGATTGTTAAACCTTCAGCCAGACCAATCTAAAAGTGATAAGTGATTGGGCATGTTCGAAGAGTATATTATAGGCAATCTCGTGTTAGTTACGCAAGCGAGATAAACGACAGCAGCTGTTTGTATTCACGATGGCGTCAGTTCAGTAACATTGGTTTATTCGTTGCCGTTGTTTTTAATGTTTTTTTAACAAAATTGTCTTACAATGTCGAGTGAAAAATTAAAATGTATTTTGTAAAGACAGAAATGAAAAAATAATAACTTTTGTAGAAGATGAATTAAAAAAAGTGTAAAAAAGTTTTACAAATACGTATAAATTTCAAACTTAAATATGATAGTACACAGTTACCAGAGCAAGTTAATGACACCTATGGATATCACAGAAATTGTTACAGACGTTTTACAGTTCTAATGGCAAAATATCGAAATTTATCGGAAATTAATTTCTTGTCAACAGTAGATCTTCCCAGCACATCTAGCTCAACTCCGATATCAAATATCTGTAAATTTCAGAAGTGATAAAATGACTGAAACTCAAATTTTTTTTACAAGTTTCCATGTCCAGCGGACGGGTTTTCCACGAACGTACATCCAGCGGACGATTTTTTTTTTATTCGAATAATTATACAAACTACCATCTCTGTAAATTTCAGCAGGGTCAAAATGACTGAAACTCAATATTTTTTCGTGTTTTCGTTGTTCCCGTTAGCAAACCCACCACTGGTGCGCCAGCTGACGGTCACTATGCTATAGAACAAATACAAATTGAGCTATATACAAAATATAACCAGAGTTAAAAATGGTCACCAAAAACTTTCACTGGCTCCCGGGCTAATACTCCAGTAGATGTTGGCAAAACCCTGCCAGATAATACGTCTAAAAATTCAGATACAGAAGTTATCATCCAAGAAATTGAGACTAATGCAATTATTGAGCTTGATAGTGTGGTAAATATAGAAACAAATTTAAATGTCAAACGAGTTTGTTTTTTTGTGGAAAAGATCTCAAGCAAGCAAAAGGCAAACAACAAACTTCACACTCCTCAAATGACAGCAGTGAATTAGATGATGATTATCAAAATGCCTCAATTTTTTGTGATACAATTATGGATTGAAAAATCTTACTTCAATTTTCATATAACCATCCAATTTTTGTTCTTTTTTCATACTTAGATTGATCCTCATCTTATTTCTATACAACAATAAATTATTATTTTGATACCATATTAATCCGCATATTAATTCAATAGTTTTTAATCCTTTCTATGTAATTTATTCGACAACTATTTCTAGACTAAGCAAAATGATACCACATCACTTATCACTTTTAGATCGGTCTGGCTGAAGGTTTAACAATCGAATTACTGTCTGGCAAATTAGTTTTGGGTTTTTAGATATTTGAGTATCATCATATTAAAATTTCAGCCATACTGAAATAATTCGGAAAAAAAATTTTTTTTATTCAAAATTAGTGTCCGGCACAGTTTAAACAACAATAAAAATATCTGGCAATAATAAATTTATGTTGCAAAAATTTCAATAAAAATAATAAGAAGAAAAAAAACCTTTCTGAAATTATTTGAAAAATTGATATTTTACCTGTACAGGTACGATGCGCACTAATGAACGCAACCACTACCGCCAGCCAGATAGCCCGTATGACGTCCGGGAGAGTGAGAGAGATAGTATATCTAAAAACTGGCCTTTCTGAAATTCTTGTTTTTTTGACGTTGCTAGCTCTCGTACTATTATTTCTCGTTTCTTCCTCCTGTTCTTTGGTGAACAGTGTACTATGATTTTCCCAAAGGTCTCTTATTTACGAATTTTGGACACAGACTGGTCAAAAACGACTCGGATGTACCGATGAACTATTCGGGGTGGAGCAATGAGGCTTAACTCAAGATTCTGTACAAAACTGACTTGATATTGATACTAAATATATGAATACAAAGTCTCAACATGATCGAAATAATATTCTTAAAATTATTCGAAAACCGATATATGTGAAAACTTGACAATTAAAAAAATCAAATTCTTAGTGTGATGAAGTGATCCTCTTGAAATTTCGCATGAACATTCATTATATCAATCTTCATTCACAAAATAAGTTTTACTCGAATCGGATATCTTGGTATAGAAAAAGAAAGATTTTTTTTCAGTATTTCAATTCAACTTTCCATGATTACAAAATTTTACAAGAGAGTTATTTTGAGCATCCTGCATGTGGCCGCAAAATTTTATTTTGATTGATTTTGTTTTGTCTAGGATATTGAGGAACAAAAATTCTGAACAGCCATATTTATGGAACACCATGTACGATCTGGTCGATTAACGAACTCAACCGCGGCATATGTGAACCGAACTCACCCTAAAAATCTCAAGTCCCTAGGACAATCACTTCGAAAGTTATCGTGTTAACGGACAAACGGCGGCGGCGCCACGAACAGAATTGAATTTGGTCACGAATTCATCATTTAGGAACCGAATTCACCCTGGAAATCTCAAGTCTCTAGGACAATCACTTCGAAAGTTATCGTACTACCGGATGGACGACCGGACGGACGGCCCCCAAGCAGAATTGAATTTCATCACGAATCCGTCATCAGCGAGTCGAACCCTATCCTTTGAGACTATTTTCGGTTCAAAATTCAAAAATTACACACATTGGAGCAAAACGATATTTCAATCGCTTAAGTAGAACGAGCGCTCAAAACACTACTTTGTTTGTGATGTATACCGACAAATATCTGATCGCTTCAACTCTCGAACGGAACCAATCAAGGTTTCAAAAATTTTCACGATAATTAAGGAGTTATTCACATGCGTATATGGTCTCACGAGAAGACAAAATCGGTTGATTGGTTTCGGAGTACCTCTCATTGAAACATTGTCTAATGGACGTTTCGATATTACCCAAGATAACATATTCGATGAAATTTATTATCGTTTCATCAAATGGTTTTTAATAGATAACGATTTTGCCTAATACTGCTGGTCCGAACTTATAACCTTCCGAAGCAAAGAGTTTAAATCTTCCTCAATATCTCAATTGAGTTCGTTAGCACGCCAGATTGGTTGAGAAGTTAGATGTTTTTCTGAAACTGTGCATCTCATCAATTTTAGATTCAGTATTTCAATGTGAATTAAAAATGTACTCTCATGTCTGCAGAAATTTCATAAAAATCGAATATATACACGACTCTTGAAAACACATGTTCGAAACTTGAAATAGTTTCAAACTTGTTGTAACAACTTTCTTTGGCGTTGATGTACTTTGGATCTTTTAACATATTCTTTTGTTACATCACCCGAGTCAGAGGCCTTTTCACATTCATTTGTATTGAAAGCACCATAATTCATATTTCAACATCATATCAATTTTGGCTTCATTTTATACATCTACGAACACAACTCTCATATTTAAATCAGTGCTCACAATAAAGTCCTTCATTTTTGTAACTCTTTTAATTTTATGAGTTTCAAACCTTGTCTTCAGGCTAATGAATGTCATATTTCTCATTATTCATATTTGAGAACTTACCTCGTCTTGATGTTACAGGTTCCGTGAAGCGCACCGCTGGTCTTCTCTGCCTCGAAGACTTACGTACTGAAACATGAATCAGTTATACATTACGATAGAATTAAGAAGATAGCAGGAAATCTTTCCAAATTTCCTTAATGCATGTTATCATATATGTATTTCGTTTCAGAGATATGAGATTGTACACCAGTTCAGCACACTTTTGTAATTGAAAATTATTCAGTGAAGAAACATGAATTGAAATGAAAAGAATTCTCACAGAGTCAATCGGCAAACAAAACATAAACTTCAACAGAAACGCTTTGGAAAACAAAATTGACCAAATCGAAGAATGCTCCAGGAAGGAAGTCGAACTTTTCATTCAAATCTTTGACCTACCATAAAAATTTCACCCAAGTGTTTTTACGTCCTGCGACTGACCGTAAACACGGCAATTCCCGTGAAGAAGAACTTTCATTCAAAAACGAATTAACCGAAGATAATAGCCATCGAGATATTCAAATTTGAACAATCGTTTCTCCAATAAATAAGCGCACAGATACTTCTTAATTCACAAAAGGCAACTGCAGTACTGGTAGGTACTTGAAAGAATGGAACCAATAGCTATCAGGATGTTCAAATTTGAACCGTCAGTATTTCAATATAAAACAATGTCACAGGTAGTTTCAATGGAAACTGAACAAGTGACTGATATACGATCATGTTTCTGTTAAAAATAATGATTGCCAAAATAATTGGTTTGTGTTTGAATTTAGTCGTCATTTTCCTTCCATAGGGTACAACTACGCATTCATATCACTTAGCACCTGAATTTGGACCCGATATGATAACTAGTCTTGAAATTCTTCGAAAGGAACATTCAAATCATTCCAACTTGAAAATTATTCGTTGTATTTGGCCCATTGTACTGCGAGAAGGTTATTACAGAAATTAATAAAATATTGGTCTTACCAGGAACTGCCACTGTTTCTTTCGGATCTGCAAAAAGATTCACATATATATTAGTTTCCAAAATACATTGCCTACGAAATAATAATTATATTGAACCGAGCAAAATTTCAAAAATGAATATTTACAACTAAATATTTTGGACGTTGTTTGTGGTCACAGTTTTGCAAAATCATTGCTCAGTTGTTTAAAATGAAAATAGCCGAAATGAAGGGTTTTTCTAAGAACTGGGTGATTCGTGAATGAGAATTTATTTCACATACAGAGAAAAGATCTCGAAGGAGAGGCTTGCGAATTGGTACTGCCGTTTTTTACCTATTATTCAAAATGTGCACCTTGTAGATATGTTATGCATATGAGTCATAATAGGCATTCGTGCCTTGAATATTATCACTTTTCTAATAGAAAGATGAGTTATCCCGACTTACTCCGTTATCGTAGCATATCCCAAAATTAAAATAAAATTTACATTAGTTCACTTCATTAACTTTTTTCATGGAATTGGTTCATTGTAGCATATTTGATTAACCTTAAACTAACAAAAAAGGAAACACAGCTCAAATTTGATGAAACAAAGAGAAATCTTCACTGTGTGCGTCAAAGATGGCAGACGGATAGCAATTTAATTTTATACTGTCCTGGCAACACAGATATCCAAGGACACGCGACGGAACCTAGGTTGCGGTCATTGGGACCATAGGCTTATAAAAGAATGGACAGGACGTGTGGGAGAGAATATTGACTTCAGACAAGGACAGAATAATATTAGTGCGAAGCACAGAACATATAATAAAAACATTGGATCGCATTAGATATTTTTATGTTCTGTCACTTTTCCAACATTATGAGAGAGAGATACTGTGAAGGATGGAGTAATATTAGTTAAGTTTAGTCTATGCACCACACTAATATTACTCCATCCTTCACAGTATCTCTCTCTTATGTTGGGAGCACGAAACTTAGTGCGAAAGTAACGTGACGCCCTGTCTATCCTTTAATACAGGTTTGGAAATTCACATCTGAAACATACGATATACAATGCATCAGACAGAGAATTCTTCCGTCCAGTTGCCCAGATGAATAGTCGAGTCAATCACTTGCTGTAACACACTGAGTTCAGTTGTCTTACTTCTTTATTCTAGTCTTGTTTCTCTCTTATCGTTTAGAGGAGCGTAATTCTTTAGTATGGTAGGCAACAGTGAATACTTGAATCGAGTATTACGGGCAGCCTGACAAATTAAAAATTCTATACGTGTAGTTCGGGTTCCCTACCATACTGCGATAAGAGAGAGACGAGACTAGATTATCGCAGTAAGACAGTTGAATTCATTCAGTTATCGCACTTCATTATCTCGCCTATTCATCTGTGCAACTGTAGGGAAGAATTCTCTGTCTGATGCATTGTATATCGTATGTTCTCGATGTGAATTGCCAAATCGGTATGTCTATGATTGGGACTCGTTAAAAGGAAAAATAATATTGTTTATTTGACAAAAACTCAATCCAGATGCGTTTCCTATGCTATTTAATACACACGTGGATTATTGCCACCTCACAGAGTGATATTCTTATGCCCATTAAAGCGGCAATATATCGAAGAACATGCCGTGAGGCCTTCATACGTTATATAAGTGATCATAAAAAAACAGCTTAACATAATCCATGCCACCGTTACAGCTGAATTAAATTTTTCATCAGAAAACATCACAACGTCGCATTATATGCTACGATATGTTTCAATTATTATAAAAGTTCAAGGTATCGAAGGATAACCAACTTAATGGTAGAAGATATTTTATGAAAAAAACGTACCTTTTTTAACTGCCCTTGCACGGACAGGAACCGATTGGGCAGCCGATGAATCTGAAAAAAGTATCAAGTCAGAAAAAATATAAGTTTAACGCTGAGCGTAGTATCCTTAATGTTCCATATTTGAAATTTCATTCTACACATATTCCATACGATTATTCTCATATCTACGACATCATGGAACTCCATTTATTTCCGCGATGATATAAGTTATTGTGCGCATGTTCCTACTGTTCCTAGGGAAACAGAGTGTTATAATTTTTCCAAATGTCTTTAACTCACGAATTTTGGACACAGAGTCACACTCGGCGTCTTGTTATAGAAATATGAAGATATTTCTTTTCAGTATTTCAATTAAATTTCCGATGGTTACAAAATTTCACAAGAGACTCATTATGAGCATCCTGCATGTGGCCGCCAAATTTTATTTCGATTGATTTTGTTTTCTCTAGTATATTGATTAACAAAAATTTTGAATACCCTTATTTATGGAACACCCTGTACTATTTGGCCGATTAACGAACTTAACCGCGGCATTTGTGAACCGAACTCACCCTAAAAATCACAAGTCTCTAGGACAATTCCTTCCTAAGTTATCGTGCTAACGGACAGACGGCGCTACGAACAGAATTGAATTTAATCACGAATTCGTCATTTAAGAACCGAACTCACCCTGGAAATCGCAAGCCTCTAGGACAATTCCTTCGAAAGTTATCGTTCTAACGGACAGACGGCGCTACGAACAGAATTGAATTTAATCACGAATTGTCATTTAAGAACCGAACTCACCCTGGAAATCGCAAGACTCTAGGACAATCATTTCGATAGTTATCGAGCTACCGGATGGACGGCCCTCCAAATAGAATTGAATTTGATTACGAATTCGTCATCAGGGAGTCAAACCCTATCGTTTGTGACTATTTTCGGTTCAGAATAAAAAAAATTACTGACATTTGGGCGAAATGATATTTCACTCGTTGAAGTAGAACGGGCGCTCAAAAAACTACTTTGTGATGTATACCGACAAATATCTGATCGCTTCAACTCTCGAACGAAACAACTCAAGGTTTTGAAAATTTTCACGATGATTAGGATTATGCCCGTGCGTATATGCTCTCACGAAAAGATAAAATCGGTCGATTGGTTTCGGAGTACCTCTCACTGAAACATTGTCTTATTGGCTTTTCGATATCACCCAAAACGACATATTCGCTGAAATTTTTTTTCGTTTCATTAACTGGTTTTCAAGAGATAACTATTTTGGCTATTACTGCTGGTCTGAACTAATTATCTTCCAAAGCAAAGAGTTGAAATCTTCCTCAATATCTCAAATGAGTTCGTAGCACGCCAGATTGGTATTTCTAAAACTGCGCATCTGATCAATTTTACATTCGGTATTTCGTGTGAATTAGAAATGTACTCTCAAGTCTGCAAAAATTTCCTAAAAATCGAATATATACACGACTTTTCAAATTTCATATCAATTTTGGCTTAATTTTGTACATCTACGAACAAAACCCGCATATTTACATCAATGCATTCGGAGCAAATATAACTGTCACATTTTTTTTGCTCTACAAAACTTCTCCTCAAGCGATATGTTGGGATACATTTGCTCACAATAAAGTTCTTCATTATTGTTACTCTTTTAATTCCCTCTTTTCCTTCCGTTACGTATTAACTGCACTCCTACCAGACCGATTTGACACTTAAATGAACGAAGCCGAAGGTTGTATAGTTTGGTCCGTAATTTTGTGATAATTCATAGAATTCGATATATGAATAACTTCGTTTACTAAGTTACGATATTTTATACTTTCATTAGGTGACCTGCGTGAAGTTAGCATAAAAAGTTGGTCGGAAAAATTTCCGATGTCACCCGAATGTTCATAGGGATGCGTCCTATCAGTTTATGAGTAGAATTCTTTGGATAGGTTCGAGAAAGAGAGGATCGGTTGTTTTTCATGATATAATCTCGAATAAGTAAATTCCTTGAATGAAATTGATCAAACGACTACTAGATTTACCAACGAATATACTTTCGGGAGTTGCGCAATCAAATTGGCAACGAAATCGAATGAAAAAATACATATTGCAAATTTCCGACTGACTGAGCGCTTGAATCAAAGATGAAACATTTAGAAAATATATAATATGTACTTTCAGGCAATGTTCTCTATATGTTTTGCTATCGATTGCCACCAACGAAAATCTCTTGCCCAGGGGACTTGGGGTTGAATTTATCCTCAAACCAAAATTTCTGGTCATTTTCCGAAATTTTTAATTGAAGACAGTCGAGTATCAAAACGACATTTTCAAAAAATGTTCTTTGTGAGCTCTGCCATCGAATGCTACCAGCAAAAATTTCTTGCCTAGGGCACTTGAGGCTTAAAGTCACCCTTAAACCAAAATTTTGTGGGAATGTACTTGAATTTTCACTTTAAGACGGTCATGTATTAAGATGAAACTTTCAGGAAATGTTTTTTTGTGAGATTTGTCATCAAATGTTACAGCGAAAATCTCTTGCCTAGGGGTTGAATTCACCCTCAAAACAAAATTTTTGTGAATTTTCAGCAGTTTCACTTGAAGACGGTCGCGTATCGCAATGAAACTTTCAGAAAATGTTCCTTGTGAGATTTGCCATCGAATGCGATCAGCGAAAATCTCTTGCTAAGGGGTCTTGCAGGTTAAATTCACCCTCGAAGTAAAATTCGTACGAATTTTCACCTGAAGACGGTTGTGTTTCAGAATTAAACTTTCAGGTAATGTTTTTGTATGATTTGCTATCGATTGCCATCAACGAAAATTTCTTGCTTAAAGGACTTGGGGGTTAAATTCAGCCTCAAAGCAAAATATGTGGGAATTTTCACTAGAAGACGTTCGTTTATCGAAATTAAATTCTCGGGTAATGTTCTTTGTGGATTTTTCCATCGAACGCTATCAGCGAAAATCTCTTGCCTAGGTGACTTGGCGGTTAAATTCACCCTCAAACATTTTGATACGCAACCGTCTTCAAGTGAAAATTCGGGAAAATTCCCATAAATTTTGGTTTGAGGGTGAATTTAACCACAAGTCCCTCAAGCAAGAAATTCTTGTTGATGTCAATCGATAGCAAAACACGCGAAAAACATTGCCTGAAAGTTTCATCTTGATACACGACCGTCTTCTGGTGAAAATTCGGCAAAATTACCTTTAACTGTGGTTTAAAGGTGCGTTTAACCCCTAGGCAAGAGATTCTCATAGATGTCAATCGATAGCAAAACATACGCCTGAAAGTTTCGTTTTGATACACGACCGTCTTGTGGACGAGAGTGGACGAGAAAATTTTCACAAATTTTGGTTCAAGGGTGAATTGAACCCCCAAGTCCCCTAGGCAAGGAATTTTCGCTGATATCATTCGATGGCAAAACATACGAAGAACATTGCCTGAAAGTTTCATCTGGATACACGACCGGCTTCAGGTGGAAATTCGGTAAAATAACCATAAACTTTGGTTTGAGGGTGAATTTAACCCCCAAGTCCCCTAGGCAAGAGATTTTCGCTGATAGTATTCGATGGCAAATCTCATAAAGAACACTTCTTGATAATGTCATTTTGATACACGACCGTCTTCAAGTGAAAATTTCGGAAAAATTCTCACAAATTGGGGTTCCAGGGCGAATTTAACCGCCAAGTCCCCTAGGCAAGAAATTTTCGTTGTTGGCAATTTGATTACGCAACTCCCAAAAGAACCTATATTCGTTAGTAAATCTTTAGTTGTCGTTTGATCAATTTCAATCAAGGAATTTACTTATTCGAAATTATATCATGAAAATTTCTCTTTCACGAACCTATTCATAAAATTCTACTCATAAATTGATAGGACGCATGACTATGGACATTCGGGTGGCATGGAAATTTTTCCGGCCAACTGTTTATGCTTACTTCGCGCAGGTTATTAGTTTAAGGTTTTAATGCGAATCGAATTCATGAGTAGTGATACATTGTAAAACTAATAAAGTTGTAAAAAACTATTTTAAAATATTTTGTCGGCTTATTTTTTCAGGATGTCAAAGGGATGGGAATTCAACAATTCCGTGTGTTCGTTCAGGAGTTTTATTGCCAGGTTATTGACGTGTGTCTGTTCCTTCGCCGAATATGTCCGATTCCTTGCTTTCTGGTGCCAGATGTGGAACTTCCAGATTATCTGATTCTGGAAAGGTATGATTTCTACCGAAAAAATGGTTTCTGAAATTTTAATCGTCATTCCTGTGATTGAACGACGTCTGGTGCTCTTTCAACCTTTTAGAGAAGGTACTGCCTGTCTGACCATCATGAATGCTTTGGCATTATTGACAACTTAACTTTTAAAATGAATTGTCGAATATGTTACTTTACTCCCGTTTTTTAGCATTGAATTCGAATTCTTGCAAGATGGTGTGAAAGCGATATCAATATTATATCTTGCAATAATTTCCTACTCCTAATAAAATAACGAAAAGGAAATTTCGGATCGATCTCGCTGGAAAATAATCAAATTATTGTAGGAAATAACATT
Organism: Propylea japonica; assembly: GCA_013421045.1. Classification (NCBI taxonomy): domain Eukaryota; kingdom Metazoa; phylum Arthropoda; class Insecta; order Coleoptera; family Coccinellidae; genus Propylea; species Propylea japonica. The sequence continues at coordinate 34,893,443 of CM024242.1, forward strand.
ACTTCGGCTTTCACGCCATTTTGCAAGATTTTAAATTCATTTTAATTCTTTAATGTTAAAGAAGAAAAGGAACAAATTCGAAGATATTGTTCAAGAATTAAGTTGTCAAAAATGAAAAAGCATTTATATATGTCAGATAAGTTGAACCTCCGCAAAATAAAACTTAGAAAACGAAATATTTTCATTTATCGAACTCAGTCAAGATATGCCGACCTCACATATAAGTACTGTCAAAATTTCAAGTCTTTGTTATCTCATTCTGTCGCAAAAAAATTTAAATTTTGACATAATGGGATTTCTAGTTACCAAAACATTCAAAAACTGAAATTCCAAATAATCATAAATCTGGAACGATTTAGATCTCGGATTTTTAATCAGTGAAATCAACCAAGCAATTCAAGGTCAAAATTCGAAATTTTACATCAATTTGGGTAAAACTATAGCAGGCTCTTTTTCCTAGGAATAAGGGCGCAGAAATCATAAAGTATGTATTTACCTGGGGCTTTCTTCTCTCTTGGAACTCTAGGGGCTCTCCTCTTTTTATAACCTAGAATAAATATTTTATTCAAAAAAAAATTAGATTCACAAAAATATGGTGCTGAAGGTAGTAAGTACGTAGTTTAATAAAAAATGTGTTTCAGCCCCGTTCCTCAGTTTGATAACTATATGACCGAGTTGAAGAGACATGTCACATTCAGCATCCTCATGAGGAAAATATATCCCGTATAAGGTTTGAAAAAAATCATGCGTTTGCAGTAAGCTGAAAATAACTGATCTATATGAAGAGCACACGGGAAAAACGATCTAAGTCCAAAATATCATAAATCAGGATTATTACATCAAACGGCATTTCAACATGTGCTGTGTTTTTTGTGCAAAGTAATTAATGAAAGACTGATCTAACTAGCATACAATTGTAGAGCGATTCAAATCACGAAAAAACGATTAAAGTCCTAGAGCCAGCCAAATCTGGATATCGATTAATTAATTTTTTCAGTCTGTATTTCTTGGATAATTTTTTTTCTGCGTTTTTGGTATATTTTTTGCTTTGTTTGAATTTTTTATTGTAATACTTGTGTAAATTTTCAATAAAACATTAATGATATAACTACTTCAGACATAAAATATATATTTTTTTTCTCATTGAAAACAAACGTCACACTTTGTAACTTCAAAATTGATTTTTCTCAATACTAGTCTTAGGTACGGGTGTGACAACAGCAACGGATCCCAGCAACGGATTTTAAGACGGTATATAATATGATCGACTGAAACGGACGTTGCTGGGTATTTTTGGTGTCGATCGTTTATTTGGATCTCATAGAACACGATGTATATAGTGGAATAATTTGTGACCCTCAATGTCCCCCCGTTCTTGCCCCCCAAAGTTAGAAAAATGCAGACGTCTACTAAAATGACCGTTTTTTTTATGTCGATCATTTATTTAGATCTCGTAGAACACGATGTGCATAGTGAAATAATTTGTGACCCTCAAACTCCCCCCCTTCTTGCCCCCCAAACTTTGAAAAATACAGACTTCGACTAAAACGACCGTTGCTGGGGATTTTTTGATGTCGATCATTTATTTAGATCTATTAGAACACGATGTACATAGTGGAATATTTTGTGACCCTCAAAGTCCCTCCGTACTTGCCCCCCAAAGTTTGAAAAATACAGACATCGACTAAAACGACCGTTGCTGGGGATTTTTTGATGTCGATCGTTTATTTAGATCTCGTAGAACACGATGTGCATAGTGGAATAATTTGTGACCCTCAAACTCCCCCCATACTTGCCCCCCAAAGTTTGAAAAATACAGACATCGACTAAAACGACCGTTGCTGTGGATTTTTTGATGTCAATTATTGAGTTAGATCTCTTAGAACCCCATGTTACTGGAATAATTTGAGACCTCCATTCTTACCAGTCATCGACTTAAACAACCATTGCTGTCCCTTTTTCGATGTCGATCTATGATTTAAATCTGGTAGAACTCTGCTAGATTAATCCTCATCAACCCCTAGAAACTCACATGAAAAAATAAAATGAATTCATTTCTCATAGCAAAACCTCACATGTACGAATACAGTCATTCAAAATGGTATAAAAAGATTGACGCCAAAAAACAAAACATATTTCCGACTGTTCATTTATAGAATTAGGTTGAAATTCTACGGAAAGCTGTCCTACGTTTCTTACATATCTTTTAAACGATCTGAGGACCTTGAAATGTGGTGGTTTATTAATGAAACGTGTCATGCGCATATATTCAGGGTGTTTTTGTGTGACTATTAGACATTGTAGTGTATATTGAAAATCCTTTGCAGTATACTTATTAGTCGTATAGTTTCCACATACCAGTCAAAGTTACTATTTCAATTTTATTTAAAAATTTTTGAACATGATTGAAAGTATTACCCTTTGAAAATAATAATAATGATAAAATTCTTTTTTGAAAACGAAATATGCCATTAACTGGCTCCCTGGAATATAATTTCATATTATTACTAATATTTGAGGCACATTAATTATTCTCGAGATTATTCCACTCCATTGGATCGTGTTTCACTATAATGAACGATAGATATAAAAAAACCTAGCAAAGTTGTTTTGGTCGCTATCTTCATTTTTCTAACTTTGGACAGCAAGGACGGGGGACTATGAGGGTCACATATTATTTCACTATATACATCGTGTTCTACGAGACCTAATTAAACGATCAACATCAAAAATCCCGAGCAACGGTCGTTTTGGTAGATATCTGTATTTTTCCATTTTTGGGGGGCAAGAACAGGGGGAGTTTGAGGGTCACAAATTATTCCGCTATGCACATCGTGTTCTACAAGATCTAGATGAACGATCGACATCAAAAAATCCCCAACAACGGTCATTTTAGTCGATGTCTGTATTTTTCTAACTTTGGGGGGCAAGTACGGGGGGGACTTCGAGGGTCAAAAATTATTCCACCATGCACATCGTGTTCTACAAGATCTAAATGAACGATCGACATCAAGAAATCCCCAGCAACGGTCGTTTTAGTCGATGTCTGTATTCTTCCAACTTTGGGGGGCAAGTACGGGGGGACTTTGAGGGTCACAAATTATTCCACCATGCACATCGTGTTCTACGAGATCTTAATAAACGATAAACATCAAGAAATCCCCAGCAACGGTCGTTTTGGTCGATGTCTGTATTTTTCCAACTTGGGGGGCAAGAACGGGGGGACTTTGAGGGTCACAAATTATTCCACTATGCACATCGTGCAACGGTCGTTTTAGTCGATGTCTGTATTTTCCAACTTTGGGGGCAAGTACGGGGGGAGTTTGAGGGTCACAAATTATTTCACTATATACATCGTGTTCTACGAGATCTAAACAAACGATCAGCATCAAAAAATCCCCAGCAACGGTCATTTTTGTCGATGTCTGTATTTTTCTACTTTTCGGAAGCAAGTACGGGGGGACTTTGAGGGTCACAAATTATTCCACTATGCACATCGTGTTCTACGAGATCTGAATAAACGATCGACATCAAAAAATTCCCAGCAACGGTCGTTTTAGTCGATGTCTGTATTTTTCCAACTTTGGGGGGCAAGAACGGGGGGAGTTTGAGGGTCACAAATTATTTCACCATGCACATCGTGTCCTACGAGAACTGAATAAACGATCGACATCACTTTGGGGGGCAAGTACGGGGGGACTTTGGGGGTCACAAATTATTTCACTATGCACATTGTGTTCTACGAGATCTAAATAAACGATCGTCATCAAAAAATCCCCAGCAACGGTCGTTTTAGTCGATGTCTGTATTTTCCAACTTGGGGGGGCAATTACAGGGGGACTTTGGGGGTCACAAATTATTTCACTAGGCACATTGTGTTCTACGAGATCTAAATAAACGACCGTCATAAAAAAATCCCCAGCAACGGTCGTTTTAGTCGATGTCTGTATTTTTCCAACTCTGGGGGGAGTTTGAGGGTCACAAATTATTCCACTATGCACATCATGTTCTACTAGATCTAAATAAACGATCGACATCAAAAAATCCCAAGCACCGGTCGTTTTAGTCGATGTCTGTATTTTTCAAACTTCGGGGGGCAAGTACGGGGGGACTTTGAGGGTCACAAATTATTCCACTATGCACATCGTATTCTAATAGATCTAAATAAACGATCGACATCAAAAAATCCCCAGCAACGGTCGTTTTAGTCGATATCTGTATTTTTCAAACTTTGGGGGGCAAGTACGGGGGACTTCGAGGGTCACAAATTATTCCACCATGCACATCGTGTTCTAGGAGATCTAAATAAACGATCGACATCAAAAATCCCCAACAACGGCCGTTTCGGTCGATCATATATACCGTCTTAAATCCGTTGCTGGGATCCGTTGCTGCTGTCACACCCGTTGGTTTGGTTTGAATACCGCATTCGTAATTCAAATTCAACTCTCTTCGATCCTTTTGGCAGCGGCTTATTCAAAGCAAGCCTTAAAACCGTCTCAATTTCATACTTAATACCTACATCGGAATCGTGGGTTTGAGTTCGAATAAGTAAGTTTCACTGAACCCAAACAAATTTGTTTTTCATTATTTCAGAGATCTTAATGAATGGCTGTTGTAACGAAAGCGTTTGATATTTTGCGATTCGGTTTTCATATTCGTGATAGGTATAAAAAGAATAACAATTGTGAAAAATATTATTCGTTTTGGGTGAAATTCTTTTATCGCTGTGGACATGTGAAAAAATGTGTTTGATTTAAAAAAAAAATCCATATTCAGGAAGTAAAATTCAATTTCACAACCGAAAAAAAGTCAGGAACATGCAGGTTTTCCCCCATTTTGTAATTTTTTTCGAATTTGTCAACTCTTCTGAGTAGAGGCCCTGAAATACCGAGATTTGACCTAAAACCATTACTTTAACCGACCACACTCATTAGAATGTTGCTAAAAATTACGTTCATCTCGCTTATGCTTCGAAAACGGAATATTTTTCATGGAACAAACATTATTTTCCTGGTGTCCTCTACACGAATATATCTATATTTATTTTGGAGGCAATATCTTGTACCTAATATTGAGTGCTATTGTGAAACTCCTTTTTGAGGCAACCATTTTCACATTAAATGGGGTTATGTTGCACTAATACCTTTTTTTGGTATCACCATGGTTTTTCCATCCCTCAACTTTTGAACTAAACGGTTTGCTATCTTTATTCTTACAGTTCTGTCGTTCTTTGTCGTTCCATTTCCAGTTAAGTGTTCAGAATATGCTTCAATTAATCTGTAGGTATATTTTAAATAGTTTGAGTTAGCAATTTTTTCGTATTGCATTATTTATTTGTCGGCAACATCTTGTAGTAAATGTCTATTAGGTATGGTTGTTTTGGGTATTCTCTAATGGCAACACATTTTATATTTTTTGGTGGTGAATAGGAAATTTCAGGTCTATTCAATAATCGATTCAGAAACATCGAAATTCTAGAGGTACCACAAATTCTATGAAAAGCCCACTGTTCTTCATGGTGAGTGACATATCAAACGATGGCGGAATTTACGAAATATATTGTTAATATTTAAAAAATTACTGATGATATCGGATTCATTTCACATTCAGCACCAAATAATAAAAATGCTGATTACTGAAAAACTATAGTGTTGCTTGAAAAAGTTTTCGTAGAACAAATTGGGTACTAAATATTACGCTTCGTTTCGAATTTTTCCTATCAACTTCTCGCAAACTGCAAGCAGTCCATTTGAGAATCAAACTCAACCAGAAAATCTCAAGTCTCTAAGATAATCCCTTCAAGAGTTATCGTGCTAACGAACGGCCGGACGGACGGCCCAACAGAGAGAATTGAATTTGATCAAGAATTCGTCATCACTCATCAGGGAGTCGAACGCAATAGTTTGATACCATTTCGGCTCAAAATTCAAAAATTTCAGGCATTTCGGCAAAACGATATACCACTCGATCAAGTAGAAACAATACTTTTATCGAGTACAAAATACAGGATGTAGCGATTAACGAATAGATTTTTGTACGCTCCTTGCACGCGTCAATTTTTCTTCGAAGTCCTATAATTTCAGGAGAAAGACGACCAATCAAATGATATAAAGAGGTGAATAAACACCTTTCATACGATATATATTTGTAATTTAGACAAATAAACGGATTTCTTATTCACCACCAAAAAATATAAAATGTGTTGCCATTAGAGAATACCATACCTAATAGACATGTACTACAAGATGTTGCCGACAAATAAATAATGCAATACGAAAATAATTGCTAACTCAAACTATTTAAAATATTCCTACAGATTAATTGAAGCATATTCTGAACGCTTAACTGGAAATGGAACGACAAAGAACGACAGAACTATAAGAATAAAGATAGCAAACCGTTTAATTCAAAAGTTGAGGGATAGAAAAACCATGGTGATACCAAAAAAAGGTATAAGTGCAACATAACCCCATTTAATGTGAAAATGGTTGCCTCAAAAAGGAGTTTCACAATAACACTTAATATTGAGTAGTACAAGATATTGCCTCCAAAATAAATATAGATTTATTCGTGTAGAGGATCACCAGGAAAATAATTTTTGTTCCATAAAAAATATCCCGTTTTTGAAGCATAAGCGAGATACAGGGTTTTAAACGTCATTTTTGAGCAACATTCTAATGAGTGTGGTCAGTTATGTATAACACTTAAAGTAATGGTTTTAGGTCACATCTCAGTATTTTCAGGGCCTCTACTCAGAAGAGGTGATAAATTCGAAAAAAATTACAAAATGGTGGAAAACCTTACTTTTTTCGGTTGTGAAATTGAATTTTACTCCCTGAATGTGGAATTTTTTTGAATCAAACACATTTTTTTACATGTCCACAGCGATAAAAGAATTTCACCCAAAACGAATAATATTTTTCACAATTGTTATTCTTTTTATACCTATCACGAATATGAAAACCGAATCGCAAAATATCAAACGCTTTCGTTACAACAGCCATTCATTAAGATTTCTGAAATAATGAAAAAAAATTGGTTTGGGTTCAGTGAAACTTAGTTCGGACTCGAACCCACGATTCCAACGTAGGTATTAAGTATGAAATTGAGACGGTTTTAAGGATATCAATATTCGTTGCCAGCCTCGTAATTCATAGCGTTTCAATTTCACTGAATATAATTTAGCAATCGATTGAAATATATTCTGGGAGGATTCTGCATTTCTAGAAAACTTTATAGGTTTTCACTCCCAGTCTCTGAAACAGAAATAATGAAAAAAAATTCAATTAAGATGAAGTGCTCCTGCGAAAATCTTTGCACTTATTCGTCAGGACCAAATTGGTTCTGAAAAGAAAAATTCTTGCCTAACAGTAAAACTAAAAAAGAAAATCAATGAAAAGGATAATGTAACGTTTCGGTGTCTATATCAGACACGTTCTTCAGACAAACTTCAAGATTATGTGTTTTTTCATTTGCAGTCTGATTGACCAATTTCAGAGACTGGGATTGAAAAACTATAAAGTTTTTTAGAAATAATTTAGAAAGTTGCTTAGCAACGAATATCTTTCACATTTTTTATGAATTCATCTAGAAGGTCTGGACATACCAATTATTTGATCATTTTGACTCTAAGAACCCAAAAAAAAATTTGTTTATTTCAGAGGTCTGTGAAAACATTTGAATGGCTGTAGTAACAAAACCGTTTGATATGTTACGATTCTGTTTTCAAAATCGAGATGTGTGAAGAGAAGTACGATTATTGTAAAAAATTTCTTTCATTTCGGATGAAGTTTTGTTTATCGCTGTTGGCGTGTAAACAAAAATTTGTGTTCGATTCAAAAACAAATTTCATAGAATTTTTTTTCGAAGTTCTTCAACTTTTCTGAATAGAGGACCCAAAAATATCGAGATTTGACCAAAAACCTTTTATCAAAAAGTTATACATAACTGACCACACTCATTAGAATCTTGCTCAAAAATGACATTTAACACCTTGTGTCTGTATAACGAATTTCTCTGTTTAACGAATTTCGTACAAGACATTGCACCTTGAATCCAAATTCCATGTTAAAAACACCCTCTAAAACGAAGTGAATTCTCTATAACGAAATATTCAAATAACTTCACTCTTTGAATAGGTATTGGTAAGAAAGTGTAATATGGGTTTTTTCCGAAAATTTTCCGAACGAACGTGAATGCTGAATTACTACTGAAAAACTAAGTAATTAATTTGAATATTCTTACCTTTGTAGGGAGCACTCTTGCACGCCATCTGCAAAAAACAAAACGAAATGAAATTTATAGTGAATAACTGATGTACCTATCAATGAAATGTACCGGGTTTTTCACTATAATTTGACCCCCCCTTAACTCTGTTACTGAAGGAGATACAAAAAAATGTTTCGTATAAAAGTTTTACGAAATCAACTGAGGTGTTTTGATATTAGTCCAGAGTATATTTTTCCATATTGGGTTAGCTCTTTTTTCCCTGATTTCGAATATGTTGGTCTATCTTTCTTATTCTGAGCACCACATAGTTTTAAATTTCACTAACCATATCTGACATAGCGTTTTGGAAGTTCGTGAATATTTAAGTAGCCAATCTGATCTTTGGATTGGTAATGACGCACCCATTTTATGGCCACCAAATAGTCCCGATTTAACACCGTTGGATACGTTTTTATGTGAGGGCACACCAGAAATTATAAGAAAGATTTTACAGAAGCCAATGAATCCAAGCAAAGCTAGAGAAAATAATAAATAAATTGGAACTGGAAAAATAAATTATCTACTTCTCTAACATAGGTAGTCAAAAATGTTATTAAACATAGAAGGGCACACGAGAAATTATAAGAAATATTTAACAGAAGCCAATAAATGCAAGCATAGATAGAGACAATCCGAGAATAGACTGGGATCGAAAAAATAAATTCATAAATTTGTTTGATTATTATGTTATTGATACGACTGTTACTTCAAATCCTAAACCTGATGTGTTCGTATACACAGAACCCGGGTCCGTGACCCGAGTAGATCCGTCACGTGACCCGATAGATCGAGTTAGTACCCTGAGTAAGTTTCCGAAAACGCCTTATGCGAAGCACCGCCAATGCCGAACATTCGTCAAATACACGCATTGTCTGGGACCGGCTTTAGAACTCGAGAGAATTCATTAGAATTTGTTCCTAAAGGGGCCTACAGACGATCAACCTAGTTGAAGACTAAGTTGTAAACACGGCATGTTGACGACCAAGTTGAACGTCTGTAGGCTGGTTGGTGGTTGATATTCCAGGTTGAAGACTAAGTTGATGCGAGATCAAATCAATTTGATATTTGGTGGGCGGAGCCCGATGTTGACGACTAAGTTGGAGCGTCTGTATGGTAGTCATCAACTAGGTTGACAACACCAGTTGGAATTCTACCTTGTAGAGTGAACATCTCATAGCGTATTCAAAATTCGTCGTAAATATTCGAGGAAAGGTAGTAATTTAACTAGAAAATATGAGCAAAATTCCAAACATTCAAGTTTGGGTAGATTTCTTTGATTGGGTGAAAGATCTTCCTGAATTATGGAGAGTAAAATCCGAGATATATAAAAAACCTTGAGCAGATGCCTCAAAATTTTGTATAGTACTTGAGATTCATGCTTAGTAAATGAATGCAAAATCTCAGGATGATCAGACTCATACCTATTATGGAAATTATTAAAAAATGAAATATGTAAAAATCAATAATTAAAAGAAAATTGAATTATATGCCTCAGATGATGCGATTCTTGGATATTTTGTTATGACATATAATAATTCTTTCTTTCAATATTTCGCATGAGGCTAACTGTGAGCATTTTGCATGTGGTCGAGAAATTCTATTCCAATTGGTTTCGTTTCGTCTGAGACATTAAGGAACAAAAATTCGTAATGGTCATATTTTATGGGACACCTTGTATGATTTGGCTGATTAACGAACTTAATTGTGGCATTTGGAAACCAAACTCACCCTGAAAATCTCAAGTCTCAAGGACAATTCCTTAGAAAGTTATCGTGTTTATGGCCTGACGGTCCCACGGACCGGATTGAATTTGACCACGGATTCGTCATCAGGGAGCAGAACCCTATCGTTGGAAACCAATTTCGGCTCAAAATTCGAAAAGTTCTTTCATTAAACCGGAATGGGAAAAATGAGACCGATTGTGGTACGAATCCTTCGTCCAAATTATTTCATTCAAGAACTGTGCTGCACCACATTGTCGCATACAGGGTTGGGATAAAGTATGGCACCAAACACATATCTATTGAACGAAAAGGACAATATTAATGAGATTTTTACCCTAAACTCAGTATGTGAGCATTCGCAATCCCAAGATCTATCAACATCTGCAAAGATATACAGGAGGTCCCATATAAATTAAAAAAGTTTTTGATCGTAAAAGGAAAATATTTTTTTAGATTTTCACACCAAACCCAGTATGTGCGCATTCGAAATCCCAAGCTCTTTCAAAATCAGTAAAAATATATAGGGTGTCCACTTTAAATTAAGGAAGTTGATGGCATTTCCGGTTAAACCGGAAGTATCTCATTAATGAAAATACGCTCATTAGATGCATTGTGGTCCATTACACTCAGCTGCCAAATTTAAAAAATATCGCTCGTTTCGTTTTGAATATATTAATTTGGTGCCAAACTTTATCCCAACCTGTTTATCGTTTATAATAACATATAACGAAAGATCTCTCTCCATGTTTCGATTATTTCTCCTAATCAGCCGACTAGTTCACTCGACGGAAACCACCGCTGAAATGATGTTTTCAACTTGGTTGACAACCGCTATTTTCATTTGGTTTACAACCTAGTTGACAACATAGTCTTCAACTAAGTTGATCGTCTGTAGGCCGCTTAATATTCCCGTAATGACGTAGATGCTCGCGCCGGAAGAGTTTAGACCCCGAATCTGGCATACCGGTGTTTGTGTATCGTGCTTGCTACTACCATTGTATAAGGAATCCTTATACAATGCTACTACACTTCATCTGATGCAGAAGTACATATTGCAAGTCCATCTTATATCCTTACCCCACTTTTTCAATTTCATATAAACTCTCGCGATAGTTCAATCTAGCGATTTAGTGGACATAGCAGTCCTGAGTGTTCTGACCCATACCATAAGGGTATAAAATAGTTTTAATATGCAGAACTACCATACAAAGCTTTATTATGTCCCAATTTTTCGGAAATTTCTTTTTGGGTAAATTTTGACCATCACAAAACAATCAGGATCTTCAAGTTGAAGTTCAAAATGAAAGAATTCGTATATATTTTCAATCAGCTTTTGACCTATTCAAAAAAACGTGTATCCTGAAAACTCATCGAAAGGTCAATTATGAAAAAAAATTTATTTATTGAAAAATGAAAACAGGGACTCGCGCAATGAAGTTCGTATACGTTTTCGAATATCACTTGTCGAGAATACGGCACCTGCGTGTTGACGACGGAATGAGGCATGCGCAGTAAGTGCTATACGTCTTTTTGGATGCCAGATTGTGCAAAAGCCATATCTTTGAAATCGAATGTTGACTAGGATTTACGAATTTCTTTTGAAAAAAAATTGAAAAATTAGTTTTGACAGATATTGTCTATCCAGATGATTTGCACAATTATTACTGAAGTGAAAGTTTAAGAAAGAAATAACCGAACAGAAGAAGAACTAAAAAATTAAGCTATTAGGTACTCAGAATTTTCCAATTTTCAGAGAGTTCGGAATTTTCTTCTCTTTTTTTTGGAATATAATGTATATAAGCACTATAATATAGATGTAGTATATTATATTTTTCAGATAGGTGAAAAAGAAATTAATCAATGTTCTTTTCAATTAGAATTTTCAGGATATATCCACTATATGGAAAGAAATTGAACAATATCAATTTATTTATTTTAGAATTGCGCAGTTCGAAGTGATAAGGAAGGAAAGAACTAAGCAAGAAAATCTACACCCAAGCAACTATTAGGAAAAAATACGTATATGATCACATTTCTGTTCGACAAAGAGTTAAAGCAAACTATTTCACTTGAATTGACTTAGTTAAAATTAATGTGAATTGTATAGTGAAACCTCGAAATAACAATCGAAAGGAAATTCAATCGATTCTTCGTATACAAGAATAATCCTCGTGCATGGCAACGTTGCTGCCACTTATTGCTAATAGAAGTAATAAAAACGGACATCTTATATGCCAAAACTGGTGGATCTTATATGCCTAAACTGGTGGATTTGGATTACCATTGCTCCATGTTTGCTTCGTGGTCTTAACAATTACCGATAAATAAATTTAAAGACATATCTAATACATTGTCGGCAAACACTTCATTTCAATTCCAAATAGTTCAATTCCTATACAACTGATTAGGATAATGCTTACCTTCCGAAACTAAAATAAAAATTCAAGAACACAAACTAAAATGAAAACTTCTGAAAATTTTAAACCACAAAAAAAAAGAAAAATCCTTAAAAAGTCAACTCAAAACAATAAACTCTTCAAAACACTTCAAAAACGAATAGTTGAACAATAAGCACTTCTAACTGTCGAATTACTGGAATTCACACAACAAGCTCGCTCAAAAGTCGAAACTCGAATAGTAGAAGACACCTTAAAGCCGCGGGATACTGACCGGCAGACTGATTTCGCGCCAAATTTTTATATTTATTTATTATTTGTCTATGGACCGATGTGTCACTTCACTTGACTGAAACCGTTACTTCTTCTTCTTCTTCTTTTCGTGTGCTTGGCAACTGAAACCGTTAGGGATATGAATGTTCTATGTACTCTTATTCTTCTCGCAGACGCTCTTCCGGTTTGGCCGATATTTATTTACCTTCGATCATGGAAAATCAACTTCTAAACTCCAGATTTCTTATTTTTATTTATTATTTCTTATTATTATTGAATTGAGGAATTTGCCGTGTTATATGATAGGTTTTTCATGAAATATCCAGCTATTTACTATGAGCATTTACATCAAATTTAATGTAAATGTTAATGCGTCTTTTTCTGTATTTTATACAAGGTGTTTGTTTCAATGGGAAACGGAAATACTTTACAGGTGCATAGGTGGCACCAAGGCTGTTCTGGAAATACCCCATTTATCGGGCCTTACTGTCTTCGTAGCCGAGATAAAGGGTGTTTTATGAATTTTGCCCGTTTTTTTCGATGTCCATATCTAACGAACCAACCGGTATATTTTCTTCGTATTTTTCGACTATGTTCCTAATTGAGAGCCCAAACGTATCATGCAATAACCGCCTTGAAAATCCAGGTCCGGGTTAACAAAAAATTATGAATCGTTTGAATCCTCGAAACAACACCCTGTACATCGGAATTTTGAAAATCTGTTTTGATATTCGAAAACACCACGAAAAACTTAATTGAGATGTATACTTCACATTTTCGCTCAGAAAGTTTTACTGCAAAAATTTTTAACGTAAAAGTGAAGTTTTTTAGAACTTGGATACCCGAAAGTGGTTTGAAGTGACTTTCAACAATGAATTATCAACAATATTGAAATCATAATCATTGAAACATTACTTTGTAATTCATTTTTACATTGATTTTCCTTTTTATAGCTGTCTAACATTTCAGTTTTTATATTTGAATTACTCTCTCGTCGTTTTTCATTACTGCACAAATTTTCAACGTGAACTTGAAGTTTTCCAGAATTTGGTTTGATGAAAGTGATTCTGTTCAAAAATCAGGGTGTTGAGATTTTTGGCAATTACTTAAATGTGAACTGTTACCATATGATTGAGTTGAAGATGGTAGAATAAAATCTTTATTGTATATCAAATTACAACATCTCACAGAATGATTGTATTATTATTATTAACAATATGGTAGAGTCGAGGCCATAGCCTGTTTTGACTCAACTGACAATTATTGAAGAACAACAAGTGTGTACAGAAAAAAAAACACATATCAAACTAAATAGAGGTCCAACAATCTAAATCACAAACTAGTCAACAGCATTACTGCTGTGAAAGCCGAAACTTCCACGCGTCGTATCCGTTCTTGAACGAGTTAACACTAGTTGCATTCACCACATCCTCCGGCAAGCCATTCCAAACATCGAAAACTCTATTGGACAGAAAACCCTGTCGAACAGATCCTCTGAACCTCTCCTTGGCAAGCTTGAAAGAGTGACCTCGAAGATTGTTATTCTGGTTCAAAACAAACATGTCGGACAAATCCACGCCAAACAGATTGTTGAGAACCCTGTACGTCACAATAAGATCTCCTCTCATCCGACGCTCCTTGACACTTGGAAGACTGAAGATGTTGAGTCTAGTTGGGTAGTCGGGGCGATGCCACCCATAAGGCAATCTCGTATGAAAGAGAAGTACAAACTTATGTTAGAGAATATGTAAAAATTGAGAAGTCTGCTACATCAATAGTTATACAGTAAAACATGTTTATGTGCTATGAGGTGTTTCATGTAAACTACCTAGCTATCAGAAAAACAGAAGGTTGACTTAATAAATCGAGAACGTTAGAGAGTTGTAATAAAGTACGACTAGGTTTTATGAGATAGAACTAATAGCAAGTATGAGTAGCAACGAATAAAGAATTGAAGTGATATACGAGTATAATAAAAGTTAATACATAATCTTAACTAATATTGAAATAAGAAAAGTTCATAACTTGGGCACCATAACTTTCAGGTAAAAGAGAGATGTAATAGATAAAACTATACTTATTGGGGTGACATCAGGTTGGACTGCCTCAAGCTCTACAGCAAACCAGTCCATCTGAGAGTGATAATGAGTGTATTCCATGTTTGGAGTTCTTATTGTAATGAGTTGTGAATCCGACTACTATGCGACTGCCCTCGAAGAGTCCAACCTGAGCGTAGATGTACCTGAAACTTAAACGGCCTGAGAATTCTAATCGTAGGAGGTATAAAGGCAACGAGAGATTACATGCACATAAAACAAGTATGATACAACTAAGTAGACTTCTATGAGAGGTGTGTGAAAAGCTAACTTGGCGATAAAATGAGAAGAATAAAATGTGATTCTATTCTGAGATGATGTAGTTATAAATTGATGAATTGAAAATGAATTATTTATCAGTTCAAGCAATTTGGAACAGTACATGCGTGGATGAATGAGAGTATGTGAGAAAATTGAGATGTTTTATGAAAATGCCAAAAACTATTTGAACAGACATGATTTAGAAGTGAAGAAATGTGCTTTTGTATTGAGACATTGTTGAGAAAAGTTAGGATTGAGTGAATATATCAGAGAGAATGAATGGAATTGGTATTTGATGGAAACACATGTTCCGAACATTTTCAATCTGCATTTTCCGTAAAAATTACTGTACCTTGAGATGATATTGTTGTAGTTAATGTTTTAACTGAAACTTATGAATTGTCGAGAATGTATTTAGAACGAGAAGGCACTAAATCACTTATAAATTTGCAATATTACCAAGTAGCTATTCACAGTACACTGGTCAAAATGAATTAAAAGCACTTCTTATGAGAGATTGAACGCAATTGCCGGTGTGCCGGAGATGACAGCGATTCAAACTGACAGCCATGGGGGGGTTATATACACAGAAAACTGAACGTAGTCACAGAGCTGGGTAGAGTTGAGTGCGAAGTTAGAGATGGGTTAAAAAATTCATCCAATTTTTAACATTCCGGCCGCCATAATTAACGGAGTTGATTATAATAATAATCGGGTACATCCAATGCGAAATGTGTGAGGAAATTGAGCGAACCTATCACTCCAGTATCCGAGTTACTCAGTCCACCCATCACTGGAGATCAGGCAGCTCGTTATCCTCTGAATCTACTGATACTGGCAATATACTTAGCTTCGCAATTGGTCGACGTAGAGTTGTTGTGGGCGTCCTTAAGGTGACTACTCTTGTAAGTTCGTCATGTCCAGGATGTAATTCTTGCTAGGGGCCATTTGCATGGAGGTGTACGTTCATCTGTGATCAGAACTAAGGACCCAATCTTGATATCGTGACGTGGATGGTGCCATTTTGAGATGGAGAGCTGACGTTGTAGATATTGAACTGACCACTGTGTCCAAAATTGTTGCGTGCGTTGTTGAACAAATTGCCATCTTGACAGTCGAGATGTGGAGAGATTTTCAAGAGATGGTTCTGGAGGGGCAGTCAATGGAGTGCCGATGAGAATATGTCCAGGTGTGAGAGCTGCACAGTCATCAGGGTCGTCACTGAGAGGTTCCAGTGGTCTTGAGTTGAGAATGTCTCAATTTGAGCGGTGAGCGTCATTATTTCTTCTAACGTGAAGGACGCATCTTTGACAGTTCGAGTGAAATGGTGTTTGAACGACTTGACGACAGCCTCCCATTTTCCACCCATATGAGGAGCCGCTGGAGGGTTGAAAGACCATGTAGTGCCTTCGTTGAGGAGCTGGTTGGATAAGGCCTTATTTTGATTGGAGGCCTTTGTGAAAAGTTCTTTGAGGGCGGTGTCTGCGCCAATGAAGGTGGTTCCACAGTCCGAGTATAGGGTATGACATATACCTCGTCTTGCTGTGAACCTACGAAAAGCAGCAAGAAATGAATCAGTTGAATAGTCACTTACAACTTCAAGATGAACTGCTGACGAGGAAAAACAGACGAACACACAAACCCAGCCTTTGTGTGATTTGGCACCCCTTCCCTTCCAGGCTTTAATAGTGAATGGGCCAGCATAATCTACACCAGTGTGGAGGAATGGACGAGATGGTTGCACACGAGATTCTGGTAGTTGTCCCACGAGTTGTTGAGCGCGAATACCACGGTGTCTTGCACACAATACACATTTCAAAATGTGGGACTTCACTGGGGCTCTTCCTCCAATGACCCAGTACCTTTGACGGATTGTGGCCAGAGTGAGTTGGGTGCCTCCATGGAGAGTTTTTTGGTGGGCATCATCTATAACTAGAGAAGTATATTTAGAGTGTCGAGGAAGAATAATTGGATGTTTGCTATCTGGGTCAAGTAAAGAATGGGAAATTCGTCCGCCTACACGAATTATACCATTGTTGTCGAGAAATGCGGTGAGTCTACTGAAGATACTTGATGAGGGAAATGGAGTCTGTGAGCGAAGAGCCTTGAGTTCTTGAGGAAAGTAGACTTCTTGAGTTGCCTTTATCCAGAATATTCTAGATGTTTCCAAGTCAGTTGAGGTCAAGTTTGTGAGGTGGGCTGGATCCAGCTTACGTTGGAATCGTGCGAGAACCTTTGAACAGATAGAGGTAATTCTTAACAGTTTATTGAGAGAGGAATACCGGTATATAAGATCCCATGCGTAGTCTGAAGTAGTAGTTGTGAAGATGGATGGTCTAGCTTCTGATTCATGGTCAGTTGTCGTTGCCGGCTGACGATTTGGCCATGAGTCTTCTGACTTGGAAAGCCATGATGGTCCCGTCCACCATAGCGAGTGGTTGCGAAGTTGAGATGAAGTTAACCCTCGTGATGCACAGTCAGCAGGATTTTCTTTGCCGGAAATATACCTCCAATGGGCCCTTGGAGTTAGATCTTGGATTGTTGCAACTCTGTTCCGTACAAAGTCCTTCCAACGTGAAGGGTGAGTTTTGATCCAAGCTAGAGTGATTGATGAGTCCGTCCAGAGAATGGTTGAGGAGATGTTGAGATCTAAAACATTATGCGCATAATTAACGAGTCGGGAGAGGAGAAGGGCAGCTGATAATTCGAGTCTCGGGATTGTGAGAGGTTTCAAAGGCGATACTTTTGTTTTGCAGCAAAGCATTGATACTTTGCACTCATTGGACGGAGTTCGAACAAGGAGGTACAGGACAGCTGAAATGGCAAATTGAGATGCATCAGAGAAACCGTGGAGTTGAATATAGGAATTGTCCTGTGTATTGATCCATCGTGGGATTGTGATGCTGGCCAGCTTGGAGAGATCTTCACTGATGTCATGCCATTTCTGTTGGAGGGGTTGAGGTAGAGGTTCGTCCCATGATAACTTTTGGAGCCATAATTCCTGCAACAACATTTTAGCCCTAATTGTAGCAGGGGAAACTAAACCTAGAGGATCAAATATTTTAGCAATTTGAGAAAGAATTGATCGCTTGGTGATCAAGGACCCAGATAGATTGTCGTCGACCTTGAAGGTGAAATAGTCTTCTTGAGGGTACCACAGTAGACCTAACACTTTGGTTGAGGTTGGGTTTTCATCAAATGAAATTGGAGTAGATGGAGATTCGTCCTCTTGGACGATGTTGGATAAGGTTGACACATTCGACTGCCATTTTGCTAGCGGAAGGCCGGCCGCCATGCAAAGGTTGAGGAGTTGTTTGGTAATCTCGAAAAGTTGCTCTGGAGTATCTGCACCTCCACAGATATCATCGACATAACGACCTTTTGTCAATGGAGGAATGGCTAATGGAAATTTGTGACCCTCATCTTGGAGAAGTTGGAGGAGAACTCTGATTACCAAAAATGGAGCTGGTCTGGTTCCATAAGTTACTGTTGTGAGATGGAAAGTCATCACCGTGTTGTTAGGATCGAGCCAGAGGATACTTTGAAGATCCCAATCATCCGGATGAACCAGGATTTGTCGATACTTCGTGATATCTGTGGAAAAGACGAATTTAAATTTACGCACCCAGAGGAGGACATCTATCGCGTCGAATTGCAGTTTCGCTCCGGTGTGCATAATGTCGTTGAGGGAGATACCAGTCGAGGTGGGGCTGGAGTCATTGAAGACTACTCGAAGTCATTGCCGAACACCCCTCGGCAAACGCCGCGGAGTTCGAGGCATTTTACGCATCGGAAATGTCTCATATCAGCGGATCATCCTCTTATGTTACTTGTGATGGAGAAGGAAAATTTCAAGAAGTTTCCAAGAAAAAACGAAAAAAAGGCTATCAAAAGACACTGCAACAGCTAAAAAAACAAAGAGAGTAAATCTCCAGAAATCGTTTTCAAACAACCACAATTAACAATAACAACAAGGAAAAAAACGGATATAAACAAAAAAAACGAACCCATGGAGATTGATAACAGAAATGACGGAATGTCAACATCTGCTAACATAACACAACATTATGATTCACGGCGAGAAACTCCACAACAACGAATAAACTACCCACAAAAACAAATGACCAACAAAAATTTCTCCACTTTTTCAACAAGAATGAATGAAATACGCAACACGGAATACAAACATTTATTCTATTTATCAGTGGAAGAATCAATCATCAAAGATAGAGTGCAAATGGCAGAAGAATGGAATAAGAAATTCCAACAATCAAAGGACATAATACTGAAGACAAAATTGGGCTACCTGCTTAAATCAAATGGTAAAAAGGAAGAACTACAGAAAGCACTGGAAGAAATGAAGAATGACCAAATTGTAACAAAATTCAACGAAACAAAATCTTATGAAAGGACGAAAGAAAGGAATGAACCACAAAAAACTTTTTCAGTAGTTATAACGGGAGTCGAAAAGTTCATTGATGAAAGAGACATTAGTCAGCATCTGAATAGTCTGAATTTGAAACACAGATATTGCAGAAGAATTATCTCCAAATCAACAAACACACAAACTGGATACATAAGAATAATTACAGGAGATGAGACAACTTTTGAGAAATTACTAAATGAGGGAATGTTTTACAAAAATAGACATTATCTGGTCTATCCAAGTCACCCTCCAGAACCTACACCAGTACCTTGCAACAAATGTCTTCTATTCGATCATACAACCGAAAACTGCAATAACCCACAGAAGTGTACTAAATGCCAGGGCCCACACAAAGAATCCCATTGCAAAACGAACCTTCCACCCAAATGTAAGGCATGTGGCTCAGAAGAACACCAGGCTTGGTCACCTAAATGCCCAATGCATCCAAAAAAACCTATCGAGGGTATCCCTAATGTTGCCATCAAGTCTTTAAACAAAAAAACCAGAAACATAGAAGAACTCCACAAGAAACAAAGCAGAATTCACAACTCAATTACCATACACGATGATATAATCAACACCTATATCAGAAAACTTAACAAACCTAAGAATACTAATAGAGAAGAACTACTGAACAAAATGAAACGTAGATTCATCAATCAATATAATGTCGACAATGTAGCTGTTTTCTCAGGGAATAGAAGACCCAGACGAACCACCCCCCACAGAACCGACAACTAATAATGTTCAAATTCAACTCTAAAATAAAAATTCTCTACAACAACATCAACAGCTACATGCCCAAAAAACACCTCATTAACTACTTCATTGAAAAAAACGACATACAATGTGCGATGTTCGTCGAAGCAAAAATTAAAGAAGAGCATACAGTTTCCTATAGAGATTGGAACATAATCAGGAAGATAGGGAATAAAATAAACAACACAAGAGGGGGAAGTATTGTGAAATGCCATCCAAGGTTGAAAATGGGCAAGGACAACCCTCCTGCGATGACCAACAACCTAAACGAATGTCTACATTTCACAATACCGTTTCAATCAGACAAGTTGCACGTCTTTTTGGTGTATATACATCCCCATTCTAAGATTGAGGAAACAATATTCACTAAGGCTGCCTTGTATAAATATTCCATCATCATCGGCGATTTCAATATTAACAAGGAAAAAAACAAACAGCTCTCAAAATTTTTACAGAATGGTACATTCACAAAATAGATCCAACATTCATAATGGATAACAACCCAGACAGCACACCAGATCTTATTCTCTATTCCTCGAATTTAAAGAACAACATCCTAAATGTTGAGTTGATTCCTGACCTGGGATCAGACCACTTGGCAATGGTGATAAACATTGACTTAAAACAAGAACCTGAAGAGATACCCAGGAAGTTAAATTACAAGTTCCACAGATGCAAGATAAAAAATGTTAACAGAGATATTGCGAACTTCATTAAGGAGAATGAGAGTAGAAACATTGACGAGGATTATATAACAGACTTTAACAACACCCTATCAAGAAGTATACGAAAAAACACACGCTAGCCAAACATAATCCAGTCCTTCACGAACTTCCACCATATATAATAAATCTAATAAAATTGAAACGCAAAATGTACAGAGAGTACTTGCTCCAACCTAATCCGGAATACAAGAAGAACATCAATGAAATAAACAAGAGCATTCATATCTCAATTCATCAATACAGACAACACAATTGGATAAATGCCTGCAATGAAATCAACAAAACAAGAGGAAAAACATTTTATCAACAGGTAAACAAACTCTCAAAGTACAAACAATATCAGAGCATACCTACGATCAAGGATAATAGAAGAAATACAAGAAAGACAAAGAAAAAGTAGAAAAGTTTGCAGATTATTTCAGAGATGCATTCCAATATGATAGAAATCCAAAATATGACACCATCCAAGAAACAAAAGTTAACACCTGGTATGAAAATTACTTCAACAATTCAGATTGGCCACCTGACAACACAAATATAAAAATTACAGAAGAAGAATATTATGAGGTACTGTTGAAAAGCAAGAACAGTGCCCCAGGATCAGACACCATCCCGTGGAGTTTAGTTAAAAAACTAGACATAGAAATACACAAACAAATAATTAAGATGTACGAATATTGTTTGAGCTCTGGGATATTCCCTGAAATATGGAAAACTGGAATTATAATTACCATACCTAAACACAATACAGATCATCATAAAGTACAAAATTATAGACCTATCACACTGTTGCCTGTACTAGGAAAACTATTTGAAAAAATTATTAAAAAAAGACTTGAAGAAATGCTCATTAATTATTATATACCAAATTGCCAATTTGGATTTCGCCCCAAAAAATCTACAATCCATCCTCTCTCCATATTTGTATCTAACACACAAAATGCTCAACTCAATCGAAGAAGAACAGCTGCCATTAGTTTAGATATCAACAAGGCATTCGACAGTGTGTGGCATAGGGGCCTGCTCTTCAAGCTACATCAAGTTAACACTCCCACTTACTTGATAAGGACAATAAGGAGCTTTTTAGAAGACAGAAAACTCTACGTAAGAATAAATGAAACAATGTCCACCTCTTTCTCCCCACAACAGGGCACTCCACAGGGATCTCCACTTTCTCCGTTCCTATACAACATATTCTGTTGTGACATTTATAGAGGTAGTAATGGAGAGCAGTACCTTCTGCTATATGCAGATGACACTATTATAATCTCCCATGGAAAAACTGAGCAGAAATGCATTAAAGAACTCCAACTTTATACAGACCGACTAATATCCTGGTTCCATAGATGGCGGCTACGACCTAATCCTGAAAAATCCAAATTTATAATATTCAACCATAAAGTAAGACCGAATTCATCTACGGTACAGGTGGATAGTAAAATAATTACACCATCTCCGTCAATAAAATATATTGGCGTACAAATTGACAACAGAACAAATATGAAACTCCAGGCAAACCTCTCCAAGAAAAAAACAATTGCAAGAGCTAAACACTTTAAATGCCTCACCTATAAGAACGAAGGAATCAGTCTTGAAAATGCTACCAAGTTATACAAATCAATCTGCAGACCTATCTTAGAGTACGGACATCCCTTATATTCAAACGTTCCAAATTCTACCCTGAGGAATATAGAGATAGGAGAAAGTACATCATTGAGACCATAACACGGTTGAGACATCCTCTAAACTCCCTACACAATCCATCAAATGACCTCTTATATAGGAAAACTAAGATACAGCCAATTGGAGAAAGACTCAAAGTATTAAATGCAAGATTTTTGAAGAGAGTCAGAGAAATAGACGAGATAAATGCGATGTTCCACAGAGAACCAACAACAAATCCACCCCGAAAGTTCCCTACAATGACTGTAATGGACAGCTTGATTGCCAGTAATTAGATACACACATTATTTTGATATATACACATGCAATGTATTTTTTTTTTGCCATTATGTATTTTAAATTGTACTAGGCTGAAGGACTTCGGTCGCTGGCCTATGACTCAGGTGGTCAATAAATTACTGTTATTATTATTATTATTACATAATCTTAACTAATATTGAAATAGGAAAAGTTCATAACTTGAAAAAAAATCAGGCACCATAACTTTCAGGTAAAAGAGACATGTAATAGATAAAACTATACTTATTGAGGTGACATCAGGTTGGACTCCCTAAAGCTCTACAGTAAACCAGTCCATCTGAGAGTGATAATGAGTGTATTCCATGTTTGGAGTTCTGATTGTAATGAGTTGTGAATCCGACTGGTCTGCGACTGCCCTCGAAGAGTCTAACCTGAGCGTAGATGTACCTGAAACTTAAAAGGCCTGAGAATTCTAATCGTAGGTAAGAGGTATAAAGGTAAGGAGAGATAACATGCACATAAAACAAGTATGATACAACTAAGTAGACTTCTACGAGAGGTGTGTGAAAAGCTAACTTGGCGATAAAATGAGAGGAATAAATTGTGATTCTATTATGAGATGATGTAATTATAAATTGATGAATTGAAAATGAAGTATTTATCAGTTCAAGCAATTTGGTACAGTACATGAGTGGATGACTGAGAGTATGTTAGAAAATTGAGATATTTGAAGAAAATGTCAAAAACGATTTTAGCACACATGATTTAGCGATGAAGAAATGTACGTTAGTATTGAAATATTGTTGAGAAGAGTTAGGATTGAGTGAATATATCAAAGAGAATGAATTGAATTGGTATTTGATGGAAACACATGTTCCGAACATTTTCAATCTGCATTTTCCGTAAAAATTACTGTACCTTGAGATGATTTGTTGTAGTTAATGTTTTAACTGAAACTTATTAATTGTCGAGAATATATTCAGAACGAGAAGGCACTAAATCACTTATAAAGTTGCAATATCACCAAGTAGCTATTCACAGTACACTAATCAAAAATGAATTAAAACGCAGTTCTTATGAGAGATTGAGCGCAATTGTTAGCCAGAAGCCGGTGTGCCGGGTATGAGTGGTATGAGTAGTATATTTATCTATGGTGGTATGACAGCGATTCAAACTACTCGTGTCTAAGAGGCACCAATTCTACTTTGGCTTCGAGCTTCCGCATGCGCAGTGCACAGTTAGGTGAAATATTTGAAAATTATTTCTTTCGTTATAGACGGAGAGCTGGCTACGTATTTCGTTAACTGGCTCCGGCACGAAAAATTTTTCCTGGAAAAGGTTCGATTGCTGCCGTCAAAGCGAAAGCCTGATCGTCAGAAGCTGGAAGCTATGTGCGTGGGCGGATGTTCGAACATGTAAATTTTCCGAATAAAAAAACTTTTAATCGGCACGGCTGAAAATTTGCATAGATATCGGATAACACAAGAAGAAGCAGGAAAAAAATTGTCAGAAGTGTAAGTGGAAGCTAAAGGATTGTCAGAAGCTTTCAAAGTGGTGAAAAATTTCGGAAAATTTAACTCTCAAGGGGCACTTCTGACAACTTGCATTTGTATTGTTTATGTATAGAATAACCTATATGCAAAGTGTCAGAAGGCAAAGTGGAAGCGGTCATGAGGTATTCGGGTGCAAAGTGCGAGAGCGTCCGAGTGGGCCGATCGCTTTTCTCTTTGTTATTACACCGTATATATTTTTTTATAGCACTTCTGGCAATTTATGTGAATGAATCACTAAAAAGAAGTATTATTAATATGCCAACAGTTAATAATGAAGATATTCATTGAAAAAATGAATTTTATTTATAGCAGTTTTTGTATTTGTAGCACAGTAAATTAAAAAATCAATAAGTATCACATTCGGTATCTTGAACACTCTCTTCGTATTCAGGATCTTCGTCGCTGTCATATTCGGACTCCTCATCAACTAAAAATAATAAATAAATTATAAAAACCATATTAACCGTGGAGAGTAGTGCTTTGAAAATTACCTTCCGAATCCTCGTTATTCAAAATGATGTCTTTCACTGATGGTGGCAATTGTGGGCCTTCAAACCATAAAAAGTCATATTTGCTTCTATCACTTAATATCCATCCTGATGTATCGGGCTCAAATTTGATTGGATCCGATAATGTTGCATTATTCCATAAATGCGCAATATAGTGTGCTCTTCTCATTTTTTGTAGAAGCTCGGTGTAGCAAGGTGGCAAGCAGGAAGCGTCAAAGTTTTTTAATTTTTTTTAAAGCAAAATAACAGCGAAAATTTATATTGAAATCAGAGTCTCCAATAGTCGGCATATTATGAATGTAAATAAATGTTATGAATAACGAGGATTCGGAAGGTAATTTTCAAAGAACTACTCTCCACGGTTAATATGGTTTTTATAATTTATTTATTATTTTTAGTTGATGAGGAGTCCGAATATGACAGCGACGAAGATCCTGAATACGAAGAGAGTGTTCAAGATACCGAATGTGATACTAATTGATTTTTTAATTTACTGTGCTACAAATACAAAAACTGCTATAAATAAAATTCATTTTTTCAATGAATATCTTCATTATTAACTGTTGGCATATTAATAATACTTCTTTTTAGTGATTCATTCACATAAATTGCTAGAAGTGCTATAAAAAAATACATACGGTGTAATAACAAAGAGAAAAGCGATCGGCCCACTATAGGACGCTCTCGCACTTTGCACTCGAATACCTCATGACCGCTTCCACTTTGCCTTCTGACACTTTGCATATAGTTTATTCCTTAGATTATATATCCCTGAAAAGATGAGTAACCAGCGCGTATTTGTTTGTAACCATCATCTTCTCCCCTCCATAACGAAGTAGGGGAAAGTAAATATTTTCGCTGGTTTGCATCCTATTGGTCGGATTTTAATAATTATTAATATTCGATAGCAACACGAGAAATGTCATTTCGTACGACACGCATCATTTACTGATTCATCTGATCGTGGTTTTCGCTGTTTTTTTTGAATTTTTTAGACAATTTCAAGTGTTGAAGTAATACTAAGTGCTATAATGACCAATAAGTGCTTAGTTTGTGGGTATAGGAGCAGAGCTGGAGATGGTTTATCCTTTCATAGGTATGTAAACAAAATAACCACGACTTATTCCATAGGCGGCACATAGAAATTCATTGCTGATTTCAATTTGTCAATAAATATTATATATAACAGGATAAAAAATATTATTAATAATGTAGCAACTCGTTTTATTCGTAATGCGTAAGTTGACTTAACATATATTTGATTGATATAAATCGAAGAGTTTCATTAAAGGGTAATCGAAACTTCGTAAATTAAAAAAGTGACGCCGCCACTGATAACTGTTTTGGTTTGGAAGAATAAACACCCCCCACCACCATTTTGTCCGTGTTTATCTTGGGCACACTTCCCCTACTGATTTTAGTTAGGCGTTACTCATCTTTTCAGGGATATATAATCTAAAGCCGCGTACACATCTGAGCAAAACGACCGAATGAGCACATCGCGCAGAATGAGCATTCAGATGTGGACGTTCAAAACGCACAGCATGAGCGCGCTCATGTTGCGCGGAGCCGATCCGAAATTTGTCGGTCCATCAAAGGAAATTCGTGCTCAGTGTAGACGGGTTGTCACAGTTACTCCGAATGGAGTACTTAGATCCTTTTGACTACTTTCTACTCCACTACTCCAAACAGTTGGTTTCTACTTCGCTACCTACCAGAGAATGTTTTCCGATGTTTTCTCGACGCAATAACTTTAGGACGGAAATTCAATCGAATGAGTAATTCAAGTTACTATCAGTTAATATTCTTCTTGATTATGAGTATAGGAGTTCCATATATACAAAAAATAGAAATAATAATAATAATAACGCGTGTGAAAGTACTGCAGTGGCATTGTACAGTATATAGTGTATGAACCATAGTTTAGAAATTATTTCTAAACAATCAAAATTCAGAAGGAGACTGTTATGTTATTCAGTTAGGATAGTAAAAATAGATTTTATGATACAGATTTATTATGTATCGTTTTCATTTGTTTTGTAGTCAACTTTGATATTTATGTTTCTGTTGTTTTATAATTATATTTTTTGTACAATATTATTTTTCATACTTCATTCGTTCATTTTTGGAATGTCTTTTTTTAGGTTAATCTAACTTATTCTTCAGAACCATCAGTTTTCTGACCTCGTTTTCCACCTCGTTGGCTTATTTGAATAATTGTATTACTCACACAGAAATGTATTGAAATATAATGTGCGATAAGAGGTAGCCACATTTATTATTCGTTTTGAAATATGATGAACATGGCGTTCAAAAATAACGTATAGCGCATCCCATTTTGGGTGAGACAGCCTGTATCTCATCAACGGAAACAGTTAAGCAAAATTTGATCAGACCAACTTCAGTTTCACAAGAATGTAGGACAGGAACGTGAAAACCCCAAGTCTCTATCTTAAATAACAAGCTAGAAACCTGGCTATCTCACCCAAAATGGGATGCACTCGAGGATGCACTGTATATTCATAATTTTCGTCTTGTCACAGAATATCTATCCTCACCCATGCTGCTTTCCACTCACGGGGGTGAGTCGCCCCGGGACTATTGTCTGTGGTCCGAAACAAAGGATTCCTTTTTTTGAAACACAGACAACAGTCCGGGTGCAACTCTGAGCTGCTCAGAGCAACTCACCCCCTTGACTGGAAAGCAGCACCAGAAGCCAATAAATTTGTTCGAGCTTTCGCTTCTGTGGTCTTGTAACAATCACAAAAAAATATTCTGCAATTGGGAACAATTCTGGATATCAATTGTTTGGATATTTTCCACATATACTGGAGACTTGTTAATGAATCGCCACTTGCAAGGAATCGCATTGTTAGCGCTAAACGTTCTTCCGCAGGGATTGCCATTCGGAACTATCTCGTCTGGATATCTTGTCTTTAATCTCATTCAGGGGAAATGAAAAATCTGCTTCTGACATTCTTGTAAAATTTTTGAATCGCCTGCCGTCGCCCTCACTTTGAATGTCGTGTAATAAAAAAGTACTGTTGAGGCTACGGCCTCGACTTCTTAGAAGATATAACTGTGAAGACCATCTAGTTCGCCGTCGTCTCTTTTTCTTTAGCAACTCGTACAGAATTATGAAAGAGGCACTAGCACATCCCAAATTTTCCATCGTTCACGTTCGTAAGCACTGAACTGACACATCCGTTGTGCGGCACCGAACACGTCATGCTCATATTGCTCATTCTGTTCGTGCGGTGGAAAGAAAAACTGCCCGCATAAACGCTCATTCGGTTCGGCGTGTTTTGTCCGTCCACATCTGAATGCTCATTCGGCGCGATGCGCGATGTGCTCATTCGGCTCTTTTGCTCAGATGTGTACGCGGCTTTAGGTTTATTCTATACATAAACAATACAAATGCAAATTGTCAGAAGTGCCCCTTGAGAGTTAAATTTTCCGAAATTTTTCACCACTTTGACAGCTTCTGACAACCCTTTAGCTTCCACTTACACTTCTGACAATTTTTTTCCTGCTTCTTCTTGTGTTATCCGATATCTATGCAAATTTTCAGCCGTGCCGATTAAAAGTTTTTTTATTCGGAAAATTTACATGTTCGAACATCCGCCCCACGCACATAGCTTCCAGCGCGCCTTCTGACGATCGGCTTTCGCTTTGACGGCAGCAATCGAACCTCTTCCAGGAAAAATTTTCGTGCCGGAGCCAGTAATGAAATACGTAGCCAGCTCTAAGACTATTACTACCGGGGTTTTGTAGTTTATTAAAAAGTTTTATTTGAAATGGTTTGCGGCATGTGAAATATACAAAAAACCACATTCACAAAAAAAAAGCAATTTAAGAGCGCACGCAATTCTATCCTGGTAAGTACTAAATATAAGGTTTATATATGTTTACAATTTTGATTTACAGTTCATCAATTAAATGTCCACTTTTCATTTTTCCTACTCTTTAAAATACATTTTTCATTTGTCTTTGCAATGAATGGAGGTGAGATATTGTGAATGGGCTCCAATTCTTTCAGTGGAGTGAATAAACTTTACCTTTTCTAAATATCATTAAAAAAACTGAAAGAAGCGATTTTTTGAGTTATTTAAAAGAAACACCTTACATAAAGAGGGGTCTGAAAAGGTTTCTTTCGGATACGGAGTATTAAATTCCTAAGAAGAAATTCATGTCGCTAACCCTGACATGGTATCTGAAGTGTTTTTTAATTATTTTTATTTATTAAAATATTTCAGTTATTACTTAGGCAGGTCAGTTTGAATGAATGTATCGTTAACCCATCAACGATTTATTTTGCATGTAAGTAAGAGAGAAGAGTAGTACATGAGAAAGATTTTTATTTATTAAAACGGTGTGTTATGCAAAATAAACAGGAAATGAAATTTTTAAATTAATCAAGAATTAGAGAAACAATCAGAGCAGAACTATGACAGAATTGCCAAAATCTGCTTTCAATAATCACGAAATATCTTCAAACATTCCTGTGTCAAAAAATACGTCACTTCCAAAACCTACGGAATATTTTCGAAAAATGTGCACCCCAAAATACAGCTTAACTTTTGCACCCCTATTGAGGCCAAATACCGTGTTCAATTGGAGGAAAAGGAAACTTGTGCCACCAATGAAAGTTGTCATAAATCATTCGTTCATGTTCAATTCCGATGAAAAATACCTTTATTTCCTGAATATCATAAAAAACTGAAAGGGGCGATTCTTTGATTCATTTAAAAGAAATACTTTATATAACCAGGGGTCTGAAAAGCTTCCTTTCTGGGATAAGGGGTAAGAAATTTCTGAGAAAAAAATCATGTCGCTTAATCCTGATTCTTTAGTTCAAATTTTTTGGTACCTTTCTTATGTTATAGCTATTTCATCGAGTTTTACACGGAAGTTAGCGGAAGGGTGAGTATTTTTTATGTAAAACCAAGATAGGGACATAAAAACCATTTTCCCGTCAAAAATACCATAATCTAAAAGGAACACAAAAAAATCAAGTGGTTACCGGCATAGTAATTTTTTATAAAATCGGTATACAAATTCTTTATGTAAACGAATTTTAAACAGGAAAACGATATTGGCCTAGTGATTTTACTAAAAACGTTCATGTTTTCACTGTATGGCACCCTTGTATCAAATTAACGTTCTAAACAAAGCAAAGATATTTTCCTTACATGAATTTGCTGAATTATAATGGAATATATCACCGGCTTATTGATTTCTACAATTAAGTAGTAGAACTCGATTCACTTTCTATTATGAGGATTTATGCCATTTAGCGACGAATCTGAAATTTTTTAAAACTACAGAAATTCAGCGGTTAATTTGCTTGCCACTTCACTGCGACTGCGGCGAACGCGGAAGCCCGGAAGTCAAAGTAGAATTGGTGACGAGTATTCAAACTGACAGCGATTGGGGGGGTGATTACACAGAAACTGAACGTAGTCACAGAGCTGGGTAGAGTGAGTGCGAAGTTAGAGATGGGTTTAAAAAATTCATCCAATTTTTAACAAGTAGTAAGGATCCGGAATATACAGGGTGAATCCTGTTGAACTGTACATACTTCACACAGAGATAGAGGACACTTTGCTGGTTTCAAATGACCCCACATGAATGGTCTCGAACGATTCGAATTTCGAATTATACAGGGTGATTTCCAGTCTTAGGTCATATTTTCAAAATGCTCTATTGGACGAACGAATAATCACAAATTCATCAATTTGGTACGTAGAGGACTGTATCAATCTCCATACAGCTCAGTTAACAGATTATCAGTTTCCAGGACCGGACTCTATTTTTCTGATTTATCGGAATTTATGAAAAAAAAACACCCTGTAGATGAAAAAAGTCAATAAACCTGTCATGACAGTTCAAACTACACTAAAAACTCTACAATGAAGAGTAATAAAATCACGTGGCACACCTACAAATTTAGAGAAAAAAAATATTGAATATGCGTACTCGGAGATAAATTTTTTGGACGGCCTAATTCTCATGGAAAACCATAACCAAATGTATCAAAAGTTTGAAGACAGGAGAATATTATCAGTTTGAATCCTCTCGATATTCAAATATTCCATTATTCAGGTAATTTTCGTCAGTTTCTAGGACCGGACTCTATTTTTCTGATATTATCGGAATTTATAAAGAAAATCACACTGTAGATGAAAAAGTCAATAAACCTGTCATGGCAGTTCAAACTACACTAAATACTTACAATAAAGAGTAATAAACTCACGTGGCGCACCTACAGATTTTAGAGAAAATAATATTGAATATGCCTACTTGGAGGAAAATTTTTTTTGGACGGCCTAATTCACAAAAAAAAGATACCCAAATGTATCAATAGTTGAATATTAATGGTTAAAATCCTCTAGGCATTCAAGTATTCCAATATTCAGGGACGGACTCCCATTTCAGATTGGGTTTTTCAATAGATGATAGGTCGAAAGATTCGCCCTCAATATGGAACACCCCAAAAAACTGTTGTTACGGAGGACTGAACAACATTAAATAACCTAGAAGAAATTTTCATCATGAATCGCGAGACACACAAATAGATTGAAAAAAAATTGAATAATCGCACTCAGAAATAATTTTTTTGGACGGCTGAAGTTTAGTAGAAGTATTCCATAATCAGGGATTAAGGAAAACTTTCATGGGGAGTGGATATAACCTGATAATATTCGAATTTTCATGCATTTCGGTATAGTTCTTCTACTAAACTTCAGCCGCTCAAAAAATTATTTCTGAGTACGATTATTCAATTTTTTTTATCTATTTGTGCGTCTCGCGATTTCATGAAAATTTCTTCTAGGTATTTAATGTTGTTCGGTCTCCCGTAACAGTTTTTTGGGGTGTTCCATATTCAGGGCGAATCTTTCGACCTATCATCTATTGAAAAACCCAATCTGAAATGGAGTCCGTCCTGAATATTGGAATACTTGAATGCCTAGAGGATTTTAACCATTATATTCATTTATTGATACATTGGGGTATGTTTTTTTTGTGAATTAGGCCGTTCAAAAAAAATTTTCCTCCAAGTAG
This sequence comes from Propylea japonica, assembly GCA_013421045.1. Taxonomy (NCBI): domain Eukaryota; kingdom Metazoa; phylum Arthropoda; class Insecta; order Coleoptera; family Coccinellidae; genus Propylea; species Propylea japonica. The sequence continues at coordinate 34,925,424 of CM024242.1, forward strand.
GCATATTCAATATTATTTTTCTCTAAATCTGTAGGTGTGCCACGTGAGTTAATACTCTTTATTGAAGAGTATTTAGTGTAGTTTGAACTGCCATGTTCAGGTTTATTGACTTTTTCATCTACAGGTGATATTCTTTATAAATTCCGATAATATCAGAAAAATAGAGCCGGTCCTGGAAACTGACGAAAATTACCTGAATATTGCAATATTTGAATATCGAGAGGATTTAAACTGATAATATTCTCCTGTCTTCAACTTTTGATACATTTGGGTATGTTTTTAGTAAATTAGGCCGTACAAAAAAAATTATCTCCGAGTACCCATATTCATTTTTTTTCTCTAAATCTGTAGGTGTGCCACGTGATTTTATTACTCTTATTGAAGAGTATTTAGTGTGTAGTTTAAACTGCCATGAAGGTTTATTGACTTTTTCATCTACATGGCGATTTTCTTTATAATTCCGATAATATCAGAAAAATAGAGTCGGTCCTGGAAACTGACGAAAATTACCTGAGTATTGCAATATTTGAATATCGAGAGGATTTAAACTGATAATATTCTCCTGTCTTCAACTTTTGATACATTTGGGTATGGTTTTCCATGAGAATTAGGCCGTCCAAAAAATGTATCTCCGAGTACACCCGGGGTGATGTTGGCTCCCGGCCAACCAGCTCCAAGCGCGGCTATTCCACCACGGTCGATGAGGTCGCCCGGCGTCAGCTGATTTGTTAAACGGTTAATTCTGAGGAATGCTACATCGGAAGTGATCAAATTCATACTGCAAGCAAAGATTGAACAATTCAAATATATTTATACTTCGTTTTATTCAATTTCTATCACATTAGATATCTACTCGTACGAAACAATTTATTGAACTTTCATTAGTTTGAGATATCCGGCCAAGAATTCTGATGAATGGAATGGAGTGGACTTCATTCAACGTACTTTGGAATAAATTTTCAATCATTTCTCCACCAGCTCCAAGGATCGAACTTGGGGTTTACAAGTTTTACTGTTAGCACGATCGAATAATATTTTTTTTCGTATTTCGAATGTCCGGCCAAAAAGTCTAGTAGATGATGTCGTTAGGTCATTATATAAGCTATTACGAAAAAAAGTTTTTGTTCGTTTCTGAGAACCCGACACCCCCAGCTCCAAGGATAAAGCCGACCACTCCCGTCTCGAACTCGATATGACAACATTTCCTTTTTTTGTGCTTGTTTCGGGAACCCGGCCAAAAATTCCGTTGAATGATTTCATCGTGTATGATATGAGTTATATTGGAGAAAAATTTCGTGAGATTCTGAGAACCCATACCCCCAGCTCCAAGGATAAAAGCCGACACTCTTCGTCTCGAACTAGATATGACAACATTTCTTTTTTTGTGCTTGTTTCGGGAACCCGGCCAAAATTCCGTTGAATGATTTTCATCGTGTATGATATGAGTATATTGGAGAAAAATTTCGTTAGATTCTGAGAACCCTGCAACCCTAGATGTGAGAATCGTTCTCAACACTGTTTAGTTTAGCTGTTGACTCGATGGCAAAATCCATTTTTTCTTCTTTGGGATGTCCGGCCAAAAATTCTGAAGAGTGGATTCGATAGAGCATTATACAAATTACGTCTGACATAATTTTTAATCGATTTCTTGCACCACACACCCCCAGCTCCAAGGATCGAACTTGGGGTTTTCAATTTTTACTGTTAACACGATCGAATATAATTTTTTTTGTATTTCGAATGTCCGGCCAAAAGTCTAGTAGATGATATCGTTAAGACATTATATAAGCTATCACGAAAAAAGTTTTGTTCGTTTCTGAGAACCCCATACCCCCAGCTCCAGGATAAAAGCCGACACTCTCTCGTCTCGAACTAGATATGACAACATTTCTTTTTTTGTGCTTGTTCGGGAACCCGGCCAAAAATTCCGTTGAATGATTTTCATCTTGTATGATATGAGTTATATTGGAGAAAAAATTCGTTAGATTCTGAGGACCCTGCAACCCTAGATGTGAGGATCGTTTCAACACTGTTTAGTTTTCGCTGTTGACTCGATGTCAAAAATCCATTTTTCTTCTATTTCGGATGTCCGTCCAAAAATTCTGAAGAGTGGATTCGTATAGAGCATTATACAAGTACGTCTGACGTAATTTTCATTCGATTCCTCGCACCACACCCCCCCAGCTCCAAGGATCGAACTTGGGGTTTTCAAGTTTTACTGTTAACACGATCGAATATAATTTTTTTTGTATTTCGAATGTCCGGCCAAAAAGTCTAGTAGATGATATCGTTAAGACATTATATGAGCTATCACGAAAAAAGTTTTTTCGTTTCTGAGAACCCCATACCCCCAGCTCCAAGGATAAAAGCCGACACTCTCTCGTCTCGAACTAGATATGACAACATTTATTTTTTGTGCTTGTTTCGGGAACCCGGCCAAAATTCCGTTGAATGATTTTCATCTTGTATGATATGAGTTATATTGGAGAAAAAATTCGTTAGATTCTGAGGACCCTGCACCCTAGATGTGAGGATCGTTCAACACTTTTTAGTTTCGCTGTGACTCGATGGCAAAAATCCATTTTTTCTTCTATTTGAGATGTCCGGCCAAAAATTCTGAAAAGTGGATTCGATAGAGTATTACACAAATTACGTCTGACATAATTTTGCATTCGATTCCTCGCACCACACACCCCCAGCTCCAAGGATCGAACTTGGGGTTTTCAAGTTTTACTGTTAACACGATCGAATAATATTTTTTTTATTTCGAATGTCCGGCCAAAAGTCTAGTAGATGATGTCGTTTGGACATTATATAAGCTATTACGAAGAAAAGTTTCATTCGTTTCTGAGAACCCCATACCCCCAGCTCCAAGGATAAAAGCCGACGACCACTCTCTCGCAACTAGATATGACAAATTAGTGTGAAATTCTCAATTCTCAAATTAGTGTGAAATGAATGCTTTATTTTGAAATATATTTTTTTTCAATGTCATACTTATTAGTGGTAGGTGTTTTGCAAGCTTGACCTAATTTTTAATTGCCCTTGTATATCTCTGAAATGATAAAAGCGTGA
>CM024242.1:34928598-34973855 GCA_013421045.1 Propylea japonica
ACCGATCCCTGTGGCACGCCTGACCCAACTGTTCTGTTGGATGAAGACAAAGCATCAACCACTTTCACACGAAATGTTCTGTTGGACAAAAAAGCTGAAATCCAGCTCAGAGATTTTCCACGAACGCCGAGATGCTCCAACTTGGAAATGAGACGCCTGTGGAACCCGGTCAAAGGCTTTAGAAATGTCTAGATACAAACGTCCACCGGAATGCCGCGGTCGTATGACTCAGTCCAAGCAGACAGACCTGTTAGAAGATTAGTAAGAGTGGAGCGACCGGAATAAAGCCGTGTTGCTCCGCGGTATGATAAGTGTTCCGTAGCAAATTTGATAAGTTGGTCACATTATCCGTTCTAGAACTTTGGCGACTGACGAGACTAGACTTATTGGACGATAGTTCAGTGGTGAGAGCTTATCACCCTTCTTGAAAATTGGCGTAACAGTGGCAGGCAACCAGTCACATGGAAGGCAAGAGTCCCGGAATGACTTGGAGAATATTATGGATAAAGGCACCGCCATAGCCTTATCACAATATTTAAGTAAAACGTGAGGTAATACCATCACGTCCAGGAGAGGTATCAACTTTTAGCTCCAAGAGGTATTTCTCACACGGTTTCTTCATCAATCGAAACATGTGACATCTCAGGAATAGACCGTTCTGTTTGAAAAATCGGAATGGGTACAGGTGTATCTTAGGTGAAAGCTGAAGAGAAGACATCAGCGAGTACGTCCGCCGACTCCGAAGGACTCCCACACATGTTACCATCCAGCCTCCTAACAATCGGTGCCCCAACTTTAGAATTAAGGAAGGATCTTACGTATTTAAACATCCGTTTAGGGTTTCTGGACGAGTCCAAATTGTTCTCAAATGCTGCCTTGGATGACTTGATTTCCCTACTGACGAAGTTGGAAAGGTTACGGTGATTTATGTTGTCAGAATCAGCTCTGGTTCTCAAGAATCTCTGCCAGAGAGATTTCTTTCTTCTCACTAGTGCCAAAATACGAGCATCAATCCAGGTATCACAGGATTAAATTTAACTTGTTTTGTATACGTATTGGATGCAATAGCAGTTTCAACAGTTGAGAGAAAGGTAGACCATACATCATCCATCTGATCGTCTGCAAGGATTAAGCTCCAGTTCTTTGATGATAGTTCCGCAGCAAGGCCGTCATAGTTCAATTTCCTTATGGTTTTGAATTGCCTATTTTGGGAAGTGGTAGCCTGTAACTGGATATCAGTGGCCAAAGTTAAATGGTCAGATTTTCCGAATGGTGCCAAATATTTAATCTCTGATACAGTGTCTGGGTCTGAGGTGAAAAATAAATCTAATGTGGATGGATTTTGTCCGAGGCGATATCTGGTGGGGTTCTCCACCAACTGCTGGAGTGCTGAGTCAGAAACTATTTCTGCATACGGAAAGGACGCGGAATTCACTGGAGGCAACTGGAGTAAGGGCCAGGTAATATCAGGGCAGTTGAAGTCTCCTGTAATCAACATGTTATTGTAATCTAAAGATGACTGTCGCATGAACTGAGCGCAGCTCCAATCAGCAGAGCTGGGGGCGAGGTCGGTAAATACAACCTACTAGTGAGGAAAAGCAAGGTTCGTTATTTTGAGGAAAAGGTTGGTCTATGCCCGTCCAATTATGATGAATTACATCTACTCCAAAGGAAGCGGATATGTGTGAACTCACATAGATGCAAACACCCCCCGATATCCCAGACAGTCCAAGTTATCGTCGCGAAAGAGCCTATAGCCAGGGATGTCAAATACTGAATTTGGTATGGAAGGTTTCAGCCAAGTTTCAGAAATAAATATCAAGACTGTTTATGAAGTTGGACATAAGAAAGTAGTTCTGGAAATTTTTGAAGAAAGTGATTTTTTTAGTATATAAAATAGGCCAGCTATTGAAGGTGTTAGTTTTTTGAATCTTCATTTTTCTTTCAGGTGGTAGCGATACCCAGTTGGAATTCCCTTGATATATTTGATAGTTGTTAGGTTAGTAGCATTTTGTAATTATAAAATAATAATTCTATGCTTGAGCTGTCATGCGACGCCATTACTATTACTACTGACGCGTTGTTGTATGAGCTAGTTAATAAATTGTTAATACATGCTTATTTATTTATTATTGGATCCAAACATGGCGCAGTCGAGACTGTTGTTTTAGTTGAACTGAAAAAAAAGAACGTGAGTTCAGTTTTCAGCCATGGAATTCAACAAACCTTCAGAATTCGATGTCAATGTGGATAACATCTCCGAGAGCTTCAGAAGATTCCGGACTGAAGTAGAAGTTTATTTTGTAGCCACAGAGACTGAGAAGAAATCGCGAGAGGTACAAGTGGCGAGACTGAAAAACCTATTAGGATCAGATGGATTAAAACTATACTCAACTGTAACGACATTGAAGCCGGGTGAGGAAACGGTAAAATCTGTATTGGACGCCCTCGAGAAACATTGTACCCCAAGGAAGAACAACAAGCAGCGAATGAACCTTTCGAACGATATTTTACCGATTTGAAATCACTTATTGCACCTTGTGAATTTGGTTATCAAGAAGAAAAATTGTTAAAATCACAAATAATCCTTGGACTTTATGACAAAAGTACTCAAGAAAGATTATTGAGAGAGGACCCTTCATTGGACAAAACAGTTAGTTTTTGTAAAACAGTTGAGATGGCAGAGCTCAACATGAAGATTTTGAAAGCGCCTACAGTGAAAACACTGACTGATAATTCAACAGAGTTACTGGAAGTGAATAGGAAGTCACAAATGAAAAGACCACCAGAGCACGGGAACCGTCAGGATAGTTTATTATATTATAGTATATTATTTATTATGCTTGCAGTCGTTGTGGCTACAACCACGCTAAAGGGCGATGCCCAGCATTTGGTAAACAGTGTTCCTCCTGTAAGAAGTACAATCATTTTTCAAAGAAATGCATGGGGAAATCGTAATAATCGCATTCAACAGGCTCATGAAGTTGTAGAATTTAATGATGATGTTTTTAAGTTGGATTCTTTAAACCTGTGTGCTTGTGATGCTATCACTAATGTAGGAATGAATGGCTTTCTTAAAGTTAACGATAAACCAATTGAATTTAAACTAGATACTGGTTCCCAGGTTAATGTTATAACTACTACTGCTCTTCAGAATCTTGATCCTGATTTGAATATAAGAAAAACTGATGTACTTCTCGAGTCCTTTGGTGGATTCGTTGTTCGACCGATAGGCTGTGTTAATCTTAATCTTCAAAAAGACAATGTTAAAATAAAAGCCCCATTCATGATTGTGAATGATGACAGAACACCACTTCTGGGACTACGTTCCTGCGTTGAACTTGGACTTCTTCGTCGGATAGATAAGGTTACTGTCCCAGTTGATGAGTTTATCAAAGAGAATCATGATGTCTTCAATGAACTGGGATGCTTTCCAGACATATGTAAGCTAAAACTTAGCAAAGACGCTACTCCTAAGGCAAATCCTGCTCGACGAGTTCCTTACAAAATAAAGAATAAATTGAAAACTTGCTTAGATGATTTGTTGCATGCAAACATAATAGAGCGAGTGGATGAGCCTTGTGAGTGGGTTAATAATCTTGTGATTGTAGAAAAACTTGACTCTTCACTAAGGTTGTGCATTGACCCCCAACACTTAAACAAGTATTTGGTTAGAGACTACTATGAAATTCCTACCTTAGAGGAAATAAGTTTAAAACTTGCTAATAAAAGTCACTCTGCCTTTTCGATTTGAAAAGTGGGTTTCATCAAATTAGACTAGATGAGGAATCCAGTAGGCTATGTTGTTTTAGTACACCTTATGGAGTTCTCAAATATCTAAGAGTCCCATTTGGTTTATCAGTGTTACCAGAGTTTTTTCAAAAACTAACATATAAATATTTTGGTCATATAAATAATGTTGTAGTCTATTTTGATGACATTTTATGTTGTGGTAACTCTGAGGAAGAACTAAGGCAAACAGTTGAGGAGGTTATTTCCGTGGCTAGAAAGTACAATATCAAATTCAATTCTGAGAAAATTCAATATTTCGTAAATGAAGTTAAATATCTCGGGTTTTTATTTAATAAGCGTGGTCATAAACCTGACTCACAAAGAATCCAATCAATAATAAACTTGGAGCCACCAAAAAATATAAAAGAGCTTCAAAAAATTTTGGGAATGGTAAATTTTTTAAGAAACTTCATACCCAATCTTTCTGATTTAATAGCTCCATTCACATCTTTGCTTAAAAAAGAATCCGTTTGGCTTTGGTCAAAATTTCATGATGAAAATTTTAATAAATTGAAATCTGTTATTTCAAATATAACATTACTTGCTTCTTTTGACCCTGTTAAGACCATTGAGATACAAGCTGATTCTAGTAATTATGCTGTTGGTTGCTCTTTGATACAAGAAGGAAAGCCCGTTTTGTATGCCAGCAGAACTCTCACTGCTTGTGAAAAGAACTCCTTGCTATAACATTTGCATTCACAAAACTCCACAACTTTGTATATGGCCACCCTAATGTGATTGTTTACACAGATCATGCCCCTCTAACGTCTATAATACAAAAAGATATTAGTAAAATAAAAAATAATCGGCTAAGACGGCTTAGATTGAAAATTTTACCATATAAGTTTGAGCTTAAGTATCTCCCAGGGAGGTCCATGGTAATTGCTGACTTATTGTCGAGGAATATTATTGCAGAAAATGTTACAGATGATGCGTCAATGAGGGATGTCGTTCACACCGTAGGTGTTTTATTTGATTGTTCTGGCCATTAACTTACACATTTAAAATCCGAAACAAATTTGGATGAAACTTTAAACCAAATTATTAGGTACTACAAGAGTGGTTGGCAAAATCTCTGCAATGTAGTGGAGATCCAGCTCATTATTTCAATATAAGAAATAGTATCACAGTAGAAAATGGCTTAATATATTATGATGAAAGATTAGTTGTTCCCTCGGTTTGTAGAAAAAAAAAATTTGAACTTACTGCATGAAACACATCTTGGTCTTAACAAGATCAAAGAAAAAGGTGAAACAATTCTTTTACTGGCCTGGAATTCTGTCTGATGTTACGAACCTTATAAACTCTGTAATGTTTGCTTGTACTGTTTGCCAAAGATTCCGAAGGTCCAATATCAAAGAACCTTTGCTTCCTCATGAAATACCACCCATCCCATTCTATAAAATTGGTATGGATATACTTGAATTTCGTAATATGCACTATTTAGTTGTAGTTGACTACTATTCCAGATGGATTGAGTTAAAGAAACTCAAAGACAAAACGTCATCGTCATTGATAGAATGTCTGAAGCCAATTTTCGCCTCTTACGGAATCCCCAAAATTATAGTCGCTGACAACAATCCATTCAGCTCTTTTGAATTTAAGAAATTCTCAGACCAGTGGAATTTTGTCATAACGACATCGAGTCCCAATTATCCCAAAAGTAATGGTCTTGCAGAAAAAGCGGTAGGAGTAATGAAATCCATGTTAAAGAAATGTCACCATGAAAATAATGACTTAGATTTATATTTACTTAACCATAGAAATTCTCCTGTTGCAGGATTAAAATATTCACCTTCCCAACTCCTCCAAAGTAGGACTCTTAGATCCAAAATTCCTGTAATAGATAGCTGTCTGGTACCTCATGTTATTGATGATCCACAAGTTTATGATAAAAGTAATCAAAAGACCTATTATGATCAGCACTGTAGAATCAGTAGAATTTACGAGGGTGATAATGTTTTAATACAAGACAAGTTTACTAAGTTGTGGGAAAGAGCCTTTATTTTTTTAGAAGCTTAAATTTAGGTCATATTTAGTTAAAGTGAACGGCAAAATGTATAGACGCAATTCAGTTTTTATAAAAAAAATATAATGCTCCTTCATCAGCAGATGCTGAATCGCATATTACAAACACACGATTTTGATTTTGATGAAACTAATAATAATAATAGAAATATAGATAAGACTGCTGAAGACTCAAATAACTCTGGTTGTTCATGGCAATAGGATTACCTATTACAACTAGATCAGGAAGAATAGTCAAAAAACCAGAAAGATTGAATTTGTAGGCTTTTTCTCTGTATTTTTTTGTTCTCAATAATTTTGTATTTTTATGGTTGCACCACAATTATTTTCAGATATGTATTGGTTTCGTTGTGATAGAATTAACTTTTATTTTCTTGTATTTAAAACTTAAGGAGGAGGATGTTAGGTTAGTAGCTTTTGTAATTCATAAAATAATATTCTATGCTTGAGCTGTCATGCGTTGCCATTCTATTACTACTGACGCGTTGTTGTATGAGCTAGTTAATAAATTGTTAATACATGCTTATTTATTTATTATGGATCCAAACAATGTTATATCAGTATCCCCCAATCCTGTCTTCTCTTGAGCTCCTCGCGGGCAGCATTCAGTGTAGAAATCTGTGCTCTAGTCTTATCATCCTGTATTCTTATGATGTGGTATTTCTGGTTCCTTGTAGGGAAGTTTGTTTCTCAGTATAGTTGAAGCTCTTTTCAGGGTTGGAAAAAGTAAGTTTGGTCCAGCGAGGTTTTGTTTTGTCTTTGATGGAATTCTCATGGTATTTGTTAAATATCGAACTTGAGTTGGCAGAAACAAGGTCAACAATTTCACCAACGACAGGCAGATCATTATTATCCTCTCTCTCGGGGAGATTGGTGATGATAAGATTGAAAGACTTCTTCACCCTATCCAAGATCTCAGGCAAATCGTCAGCCGGAACATCTTTTTGGACATGAGATAGTGTGTGACTCCACATTTTCTATCTTTTCAGCATTGTTGTTATTTTGTTAGAGAGGGACGTGTGAGCGTCCTGGAGACACGATATGTCCGACTTACATGCCTGAATAGAGGATTCGTGAGCCGCCAAAGTACCAGAATGTTCGTTCAATGTCGCCGTACAGATATCCAGATTAGTGAAAAGATCATCTACTCATCCGACTCTCTCCAGACCAGCGTTCATAGCTTGCATCTGCTCCATGAGAGCATTGAAATGATCGATCGTAATAGGATCGTTTGTAGCGGAAACTGAGGGAGAAGATGGGGATGTTGATCGTGCATCAGTGGAAGTGGAACCGCTACGAAGCAAACGACCGGAGGTGGTGCAAGAGGGACACACCCATTTGGCATTGGTCTCGCTCAAATACTCCTGATCTTTCTTCGCGACGTTGACACAAACGGGGTGAAAATTTCCCCTGCACTTATAACAGCTGATGGGCGAAGAACCGGCTGGAATCGGTTTAGTACATTTGGAGCAATTTTATTGTGTTAAAATATAGGTCCAAAGGAAAACAAAAACTACAAGCTTCACTTCCTTGGGCCCGTAAGGAAGACTCACACAGTTCGGGAAGGCCACAAATGGGTAAAATAATTATGGTAGGAGGACTAGGAGGAGCCTTACATTCATAGAACAAGTGAAAAGAAAAGGAAAAAGAATATTTATTTGAAACAATCACCGGGAGTCTGAGTCACGGTGTTGCTGACGCCGCCACTGGAGGTGACTAGCGAGCGCTAAGCGGGATGTTGCTTCTGGACAGCGGTATGGGTCAAGGTCACGTAGTCGAAGTTGGTTTTCTAGGCAAAATAATACAATATATTCGGAGCACTACAAGAACGTCTATATTTCACGAATGTCTTTAACATATTGCTATATGCGATGTTTACTCTACAAGGTAGAATTCCAACTGGTGTTGTCAACCTAGTTGATGACTACCACACAGACTCTCCCAACTTAGTCGTCAACATCGGGCTGCGCCCAACAAAAAATATCACAACAATTTGATCTAGCATCAACCTAGTCTTCAACCTGGAATATCAACCACCAACCAGCCTACAGACGTTCAACTTGGTCGTCAACATGCCGTGTTTACAACTTAGTCTTCAACTAGGTTGATCGTCTGTAGGCCGCTCAATTCTCGAATGTCGAGCCGAGAGTGATCTGAATCGACTCACGGAGATTCAATGATGGAGAATTCGGGATTGAAAATATTTTTTTGTTAATGTGCCAAATTGGTCGAATAGGTTCGTATAAAAATTGAAGATGATAATTAAAAATATTATTTTATTTAACATATAGATATATGTTAATGTCAATTTTTTCACGTAGTTCATATTTTAGATCTTCAAACTTCCCCTTATCGTTAAGAGATCGTTTTTTTATATAATATATACCACAATTTCTAGCTTCGTACAATTATTTATTCTAGACAATCCGATTATTTTCATTACATTTCATGTATCATAGAGTCCCTTGCTTCTAAACTCACTTTGAATCCTTTGGATGGCCTCATCATAAAGTTCAACTTGAGTTCCACCTCCTCCACACTCTTATAATCCGTTTTAACTATAAAATGTCTCACAATCTTGGATAAAATCAATTTCATTATCAACATGGCGAATCCTCTACCTGCACATGAAAAAAATTATTCTTATTATTCATATCTAAGAAATATCAACGTGCGAAGGATTGTAAAAGATTTTACAATAAGGACTTTACAACAAATTTTTAGAATAAAATGAACACTATCTCAGAGTCATAAACTCTATTATCGATTGAAATATATTCTGGGAGGATTCTGCATTTCTAAAAAACTTAATAGGTTTTCTCTGAAACAGAAATAATTAAAAAATGTTTAATGTGGATGAAGTGGTCCTGCGAAAATCTTTGCACTAATTTGTCAGGAGCAAATTGGTTTTGAAAAATTGCCTTACAGTAAAACTGAAAAATGAAAAGGATAATGTAACGTTTCGGTGTCTATATCAGACGCCTTCTTCAGAAAGACTTGTAAAATCTTCAGAATTGTTTGTTTTTTTCGTTTGCAGTCTAATTGACATTGAAAGTTGTCAACACATAGAAAGATTGATTTATTAAATTTTGTATTTCCTGATGTCATTTCTTCCTTCAATAAATCAATCCAAATACGATCTATTCCAACAGAACAATTGGCCAAATTATCTACTTCCTCAACGAAATACATGTGGATTCCTTAATTTTCCTTTTATAATTATCTTTTTGAACCAAGTGTATTTCGAAAACAAACTCACACTAATAGATATCTAAATTTATTTCTAATCATCAATTGAATGTAAAAACAGGTATTATAAAAACACTTTATGATAGGGCTTTTTGATTTCATCTACACCTGAAATTAGAAATAATGGAATTGCCTTCATTGAAGACTTTCTACCAGATAATCAATACCCACCAAATTTTACAGAAAAAAACAGTTTCAAATTCAGAAAGAAAAATATCTCATCAAAATTCTAATGATGATCAGGTACAAACAGAAAACCGTCAAGAACAACCAAATTTGGTGAACGTAATTCCTTATATTCCTGGCCTTTCATTAAAAATAGAAAGAATTTGTTCAAATTCAACATAAGAACTGTTTTCAAAACATAAAATGATTTGAGATCCATTCTAACCATAACGAAATCAATGACTGGGGCACAAAAATAAAAAAAAATGTGTTTACAATATTCCCTGAACCTATATGTGAGAAATCTTATACAGAAGACGCATCAAGATCTTTAGAGATAAGAAAATGCGAACATAAGAACAACATCAAAAATAGAGACGTTACAAGATCACAAATCGCTGATCATGTTTGTTCAAATAGGGGAGATCATATCACATATGATGAACTGGAACACCACAAAGATCCTAATGACGGAACCTGATAACTATAAAAGGAAAATTAAGTAATCCACGTGTATTTTGTTTGTTTTGGCTAATTGTTTTGTTGAAATAGATCGTAGGTTTGGATTGATTTATTAACGATCGAAATGACATCTGGAAATTGCAAAATTAAATGAATCAACACCTCTATGTGTTGACAACTTATAATCTCAATTAGACTGAAAACGAAAAGATACACAATTCCAAAGATTTTACAAGTTGGTCTGAAAAAGGAGTCTGATACATTCACCCGAACGTTACATCATCTTTTTCATTTATATCCTTTTTTAGTTTTACTGCTAGGCGACAATTTTTCCAAAAACAATTTGCTCCTGACAAAATGAGTGCAAGCCTAGGATTTTTGTTTCAGAGACTGGGAGTGAAAACCGATAGGTTTTTCAGAAATGAACTCTATTATCGGCATGAAGTACGATCGAAACCAAAGATTAGGGAGAGAAAGATAGGAAACGGAGCGACTACGATGATGTTAGCGCCATCTATGTGTCAGGATTAAGTACTAAAATATAAGAGAATGGGTAAAATCGAGATCGTAGAGGATATTTTGAGAAAAACAAGGACATTTGAAAACATTGCCATGATTACACGTGCACGTGCATTGGCGATCGTGGCTTCATTTTAGTTGCGTTTCGTATTGTGTTTATCTGTCTTGTGTGGTCATCTTTTGAAATTCAAAATGGTTTACGGAGCATATTGTATGGTGATGAACTGCAAAAAAAATAAAAAGGCTAATCCTGAACTTGCATTTTTTAGATTGCCAAAGAAAATTGAAATTTAGGTATTGAAACCGTTTCATGTATCTCTGTTACTCATTGCGTTTTAATTTTAGTGCTCTCAAATGTATAGAGTTTTCTGGGCGGAGAGATTTTATTGATATATTATATATTATTGATTTGTATTCAATTTCATGATTACATTTTTTGTGAATAATGATTTCTAATAAAACTAAAGCAATTGCATTTCATTAAAATCAATTCATTTAAAACAATGTTTACATGAAAATAACATCCTGATCACGAAGCAAAGCAGTAGCTCTTCTTTATCGATCAGGATGTTTTTCCTGGGTCTAAATTTAATGTAATACTCAGGAATAATTCAATTCGAATTTGAAGGGTTTTCCAATAAGAGGTGTTTTTTGAATAGCCCGCTATTTCATTAGATTTCACATTTGAAGCTGTCATTATTTGATATTAGACAAGTAGAAACTACGCCATTGATAAAAATGGAACGATACACGCTCCAAGAACGCATTGAAATTATTAAAATTCACTATAAATAAGGTTGAAATTTTTCAGAGACGGTTCGTAAAATTCGAACATTTTTGGGTCGCCGTGAAGCACTTTGTCGGACCGCAATGAAAAAATTGGAGGGAAAATTCGAGTTGTTGGGACAAGTTAGAGATGTGAAGAATAAAACCCGTACACGTCGCTCAAGAACAGCCGAGAATATTGCTGCCGTAGCCGAAAGTGTTGAAGAAAACCCAGGTTTGTCCATTCCTCGTCGTTCTTTGGAATTAATGATTTTTATGGCCGAAATTTGATAGTATTGATCTGGACAACGTTACTTTCAACAAGACGCCGCGGCGCTACGTCCACACAAGCAACAAAACCATTGATCTTTTGCGGGAAAAATTTCCGGACCGTGTTATCTCTCGAAGAGGTGATCACAATTAGCCACCGACATCTTGTGATTTAACACTTTGCGACTTCTTCCTTTGGGGCCACGTGAAAGAGTAGGTCTACGCCAAAGACCTCAATGATGGAATTCGTGAGGCTATCGATGACATAGGGCAGCCACTTTGCGATTAGGTTATGGAAAATTTCATTGAAAGGATATGGTCCTGTAAGCCTGGTCGTGTTGGTCATCTGCCTGATGTTATTTCCCACTATTTACGGCATAGCTTCTTCTTTATAATGAAATGAACATCCGATCATTTATATTGAAAAATGGCATTTTCAATTGAATATCAAAATAACACCTCTTATTGGAAAACCCTTTAGAGTTGTAGGGGCGTTTCCTATATTTCCCTCCCTAATCGTTGATCGAAACATTTTTTAATGGAGCTCGACTTAGTTTACAGAGTGGAAGAAATTGTGAGCGCCTTTGCGCCATACAAAATGAGTTTGCAATCACTTAAAGGACTTGTATGCAAACAAATAGGTACCGCAGACAGAAAATAATTAGCTCTAGAAAAAAAATCATCATCAGAATTTTATGAAGACATGTAAACTGTTGCAGGTATAAAAACAGCTAGTACAGAACTACAAAGAAATGTATTAACGCAACAGGATAATTTTTCTATCGAAACAAAAACAACTGTGGAAAAGTCAATGAAATAACGTTAGGTGAAGAACATTTTTCTTCCATTCAATGTGTCTTTGTTTCGTTCAAAACCTTCCCGAGAGAACATAAAAATAAGTTATAAAGTCAATGTAGAGTTAACTTTCATTAAAATTGAGATTTTCAGAATGTGCGTTAATGATTTTGCGCAGTTTATTATTGATTTGAGAATTAATGGAATAAATTGACGATAATACTGATATAATGTAAGTGAAAGGGTGCGTTCAGAAATGTAATTCAAAGCTGTCAAGTCCCTATCGGAAACCTGATATTTACCTATACAGTTTCTCGGACCTCCAGAAAAAGGTAAATGTGAAAATGGGTGCTTTTTAGCCCATTCTTCTGGTAAAAATCTGTAGGGGTTGAATTTCAAAGGATCATCCCAATATTTAGGGTTTCTGTGTAGATTTATAATGCCCATAATGATAACAGCATGTTTAGGTATAATCAAGTCATCTGAAAGCAAAATATAATTTTTTATTTCATTAATATCATCAATTTCAAGCGCTTCTACTTAGGCTAGTGCTATATCGTTTTGCTCAAATGTCTGTAATTTTCTAATTTTTAGCCGAAAATCGTTTAACAGGTTGACTGCCACAGCGGGTGTATACGACCGCTCAGGTTTTTTCCTGAGATGCCTGGCGGTCGTATACGCCCGCTATGGTGCATCATTCTTTTCATGATCTCCGTTCGCCAGCGGTCTCTTTTAGGATCGATATAATTATAAATTTCGACCGCTGTGGCATATGAGCTCATAATACTACCACGAATTTTTGAATATCTCATTCAATAAAAGAAGGGCTTGCAATTGAAAACATAATTTTTATTGTTGGAAAAAATTCAACAAAAATAAAATAAAATAGTATTGAAAGAAACATTTCTTATTTCGTGTGAACATCATGGAAACACTCGATACAGTAATGTGGTTGATTTTTACAGGATTCACAGTAGGTGATTACTTTTTTCACTCGATTTTTTGTGATTTCACCTCGCAGTTTTTTAGAGTAACAGCCTTTACAATATTTCCTCATTTTATCATATGGACCTTGCTTTTTCAGTAAGGTATGTATTTTCTCTAGATCTTTGGCAGGTTTGTCTCCCTCCTCTGGAAATAATAGGGACCTTATGAGGTTCTCCCTGAACTCTGTAATTTCTTTCAGAAGAATATTCAAAAATTTTGTGTGCTCCTACTGGCGCCTTCCATAAATGTTCAATTGGGCGAACAATTTCTGCTTCGTTTTCCGATTGCATATCTTCTAATCTGTTCCTGGAATCTTCTCCAGGCACAAAGTTTTCGGGTTCTTGAGTCCTCTCTTCGAGAAGTTCTGCATTTTCTTCAAAATAACAGCTTGAAGTGATTTTGAACAACACGGCTGGAATTCAGAAGGCTCTTTTCTTACTTCTGATTTTTTTTCTTGAATACCTTCTTCTTGGCAAAATAAATTTTATTCTCTTCAATCGATGCATCAGAATTCATACTAAAATCTTCCTCACTATATGGCAAAAACATCGGATCCAAATCCGAATCGAAGGAACTGAAATCATCAGCACTATTTTCATGCTCTGTAAAAAAAATAATCTAATCAAAACCACAGTAATACGTAATATCAAATTCCGAACATATATTCATGTATGAAATATTTACCTGATGTTTCATCCTTTAGCTTTTTTAGTGCTCAATCAACTATTTTCCTAGCACGAGAACTCATTTTCACGCTTCATATAATTTTTTGGAAATATGGAGTTGTTTTTTGGAATTGGATAAAATAGATCATTGCATCTCATTCAGGTTTCTGTCAGAAATACATTTTTCGACTTGGCACCAAATGCATTTTTTATTATTTTTATGCGGCAGTCAACCTGTTAAAAGGATAGGGTTTGACTTCGTGGTCAAATTCAATCCTTTCCAAGGGGTGATCCGGCCGGCCATAGCCACGATATTTTTTGAAGGGATTGTCCTAGAGACTTGAGATTTTCAAGGTGAGCTCGATTTCCAAACCCCTCGGTTAAGTTGATTAACCATCCAGATCGTACAGGGTCTTCAATAAAATATGGTCAAAATTTTCGTTCCTCAATCTCTCAGACAAAAAGCCTCATGCAATATTTTGTGGTCATAGTATAAACACAGCCATAAGAAATTCAATTGCAATATTGAAAAAGAAGAATCTTTTTATTTCTGAAACAGGGTATCCGATTGAAGTGAAATTTATTCTTTGAATCAAGACTGATATACTGAATGTTCATGCAAAATTTCAAGAGGTTCGCATCATGAGAACCATGAAATTGATTTTTCAATATTTCATTTTTGGGCGCCCGCTCAAACGAGTGACCTTTCCCCCAAAGGTCTGTAATTTTCAAATTTTGAGCCGAAAATGGTCTCAAATGATAGGGTTTGACAAATGATTACAAATTCTTTTGTCAAATTGTATACTGCCTGTCGGGCCGTGCGGCCGTGAGTACGATAGCTTTCGAAAGGAATTGCTCTAGAGGGACTTGAGATTTTCAGGTTGAGTTCGGTTACCAAAATGCCGCGGCTTAGGCTGCTCGCAGACCAAAACGACGCGATCGCGACGAGACGGCGATGCGATTTGAATCGTGGAGATGAGCAAAATCGGTCGTTCACACCAAAGCAACGCTACCGCTATACGATATTCGGTCGCTAGGCTACCTATATTGGCAAGTAAAAAAAATATCCAATGTTTTCATATCTGTGATTGTTGTCAAAAATGTCAAGCAGTGATGAAGATGTAATATTGGTTTATTTTTATCTCAAAAAGAGAAAGCGTAAACGTAATCATTGGATTCATCCTTATATCAGAACTAATGAAGATCGCAGAATGTTTGTTTGGGCAAAGGAATTTGCTGGTGATGCAAAAAGATTCCAGTCATTTTACAGAATGTCGAAATAAACATTCAATATATTACTAGCTGCGGTTACACCTACAATCCAAAAAATGAATACGAATTAATTCCATCAGAATGGACTCGATTCAAAGGATTTTAAATCGTCACCATCTGCTCTGCCTTTTCTTCAATATTTATTTTCTAAAATCGAATGAATCAGATCCGTACTACGAAAATTTTGGACTTTCATTTCTTCGTTGGATTTTTTTATTTTGATTTCAAAAGAAAAATGCAAAATCTTTGCTTAGCAAATAAATGATAAAATCAAGAAACTCGAAATCGTTTCCACATAATTTAATCCAATATCTATTCAATTAGGACATGTTTCGAACATATATATTCCTCTTCAGTTGAAATACAAGATGTTCTGAAAATATTTTAATGATATCAATAATATTTATTTGGATTTGAAATATTTTTAGAACATTTTGTGTTTGATCTGAAGATGATCATATGTATAAACAATGTTCGAAAAATGTCTTAGTTAAATAGTTATTGTATTAAATTGTGTGAAGACGACTTTGAGTTTTTTGTTTTATAAACTTGATTTTTCATTTTGAGATTAGACTACTATACCTATTCTTAGAAATAATTGAACTTCATTTGAGAACATTTTTAACAAATAAACTCAATCATACATAATCTACATATCTGTGCGTGATATAGCAAATGGAATACATATTAATATTTCCTGCAACTTACAAAAAAAAAATATATTTTCAAATATCCGAAAGTGAACCATCGGATAATTTGAATGAAACTCCTGCCCGATTCAAGACTTGTGTCGACATTTTCTGGTATAGGTATTATTATTATCTAACAAAGCCATTGTCATTAATGATAAACCAAATAATAATTTCCAAGCATACATAGGGATATCGAGTTTGATTCATTAAATTCCTGCAGAACAATCTCTTTTCATCTTGAATCCACATTTTTTTACTCTATAAATTTTTGTGGCCGCAATTTTCTTTAAGGTTCGCTGGCATATATCACAAATTGTGTACTCCAGATATGAATGATTTTTTGTCCAGTTCTTTCAAGGGCTCTAGGTCCATAATGTTTCTCGTAATTTCTTGTTTCATATTGATATTGCAGTTGATAAATTTTATTTTTTTATGTATAATCTTCAAGATTTGTAGGACAAAAACCTGACGTATATCCCTTAACTGCGAAACAGTAAACAATTCCTCACTGCCGAAACTGAGTGGCTTCTTCATCTTGAGAATATACTTTCGAACCATCTAAAGCTTCTTCATTATATTGTCGTATACGGCACCACAACTCAAAATATCATTTTATGGGAGCTGAATATTACCTTTTATATCCCAAACAAAGGCACTGGAGGCGATTAAAACATCTTCGTATGAGTCTAGCCTGATGACATTAATTCATAACATCCGTTTGTCACATGCTTCCTGGGACACCCTGTATTAGATACCTATCCTAGCCGGAGAAAAATAATTGGGGCCGGATAACTTTTTGATCTGACCCCGTAGACTCGTTTTGAGGACTTGAAGAGTTCAATATCTTATTATTTATTTATTCAATTTTTTCGATACCTACGACTCCTCATATACATTTTTGGAGAGCCTCCGCAATCATCAATAAGAATATGATGATTTTTCATTCAATGAAAAATATTATGAAAGTGAGGAAGGTATCCTTTGGAAAATGAATTTGAGTCGAATAACTTCTTGAATTGTCCCCGTAGAATATTTTGGAACATATCATAGAACTTGGTACCTAAACGAAAAAATTCATTGCCCCTTTTTCGATAAATTAGCAGAAATATGAGAAGTTTCTGTAAATACGACATTTTCAAAACACCCAGTATCTCAAAAACCAAAGAGGCTTTGGAGATTCATCAGGTGTAACCTTCAGTTTTACGAAAACCGAAACGCTCTATATCTATATACAAAATAAGAAAGATAGCAAACACAAGGTGCACCCTGTACAGTATAACCACTATTATAATCCAGATCAATGGTAACCAGAGACGTTCTGAATAATGTGAATTCAAGACATTTTCTTTTATATGGATGCAAAACATCTGAATAAATAAAACTTCATTCTCTAAACAGGCCTCTCAAAAAGTTATTATGTGAATGATTACCATTATCAAAATTCGGTTGATTGAAACATATGGTACATAACGAGATCGGTTCGATCCGGACTATCAAAGAATGCAGATTATCGCTGTCCGGATTATCGAGATGCTATTGCACCAAATCTTTGCAAATTTTCACTTCGCACTTTTCACTTTTCAAATGAATTACATTACACGAAACGCATTCATAATTGAAAAGTGCAATGTGAAAAGTCAAGTACAAAGTGAGAATCATAATTTAATTTTCACTTTTAAAATTTGTCAGAATGCAAAATGCAAAGTGAAAAGTTGCAAAGTATTTTGGTGCAATAGGCCCCAGATTGATATTTTGAAATGTGAAAAAGTTGAAAATTTCACTAGTTTTTTCCTGCTTCGAACGTGAAAATCAGTTTTTTCGGAAATGATACACAATTTTTTGATACGGTACTGCTTTTCAGAAAATTTCCTTATCAAGAATCAACCTTATTTTCAAGATACGAGTCATAATTCAGTCAATATTTTTTAAGCACCGGTAGAGCAAAATTGAAGTCCATTCTATTTTTTTATTTTGTCATGATTCCACTCATGGTTAAACCGTGAATACTCATTCACCGAACTTTTGTATGAAAAAGAATTTTGCAATAAGTGCACCTATGTATTTGAGAGCCAGTTCATTTTTCAGTCGCGATACAGTCGGCTCGCGACTGACATGTTCAGTCTCCCGAAATCAATCGCTTACATGTATCGTCGCAGTCGCGTCGCTGTATCCCCGGTGTGCGAGCTCCTATTCAAAACAAGGTGCGCGATCTCTCGGCGACTACAATTTGCGGTCGCGCATCGCTGGCGTTCGAGATTCTGTCTTCCGAGATCGGCATCTGACAGGTATCGTCGCGGTCGCGTCGCTGTCTCCCCGGTGTGCGAGCTCCTATTCAAAACAAGGTGCGCGACCTCTCGGCGATTGGAAATTGCTATCTCGTCGCGGTCGCGTCGTTTTGGTCTGCGAGCGGCCTTAGTTTGTTAACCAGCCAAATCGTACAGGATATTCCATAAAATAAAGCCATTCAAAATTTTTGTTTCTCGATATCTCAGACGAAACGGAACCAATCAAAATAAAATTTGCCGGCCACGTGCAAGATGCCCATAATAAGTCTCATGCGAAATTTGGTAGCCGGACATAGTGTTACTAGAACCGTAGAAAACTAAATTGTAATATTGAAAAGCAGAGTCTTCATATTCTCATAGCAAGATATCCTATTTGAGTCGAATTCATTTTGTGAACGTCGATTGATATACTGAATGTTCCTGCAAAATTTCAAGAACATCGCATTATTTGAACCACAGAATATTCAATCGGAATATTGAAAAGAAGAATTTCTATATAGCCATAAAAAGATATCCGATTAGAGTGAAATTTATTGATTGATATACTGAATGTTCATGCAAGATTTCAAGCGGATCGCATTATCTGAACTTTAGAAAATTCAATTGAAATATTGAAAAGAAGCATCTCTTTATTCACACAACAAGACAACCGATTCGAGTGAAATTTATTTTGTAAATGAAGATTGATATACTGAATGTTCGTGCTTTTCTTTTAATAACTTTTAAAATACTATTCCGATCGTGTTGAGATTTTGCATTTTTTCGTTTTGTATCAATCTCAAGTCCCATACAAAATTTTGAGGTAATGGCCTCATTGCTCCACCAATGAAAGAGCGCTAATAAGCACCTGCTCAGGGCTTTCCTGAATTTTTTAAATACTTTCCAGAATATAATAATTATTCCGATCGTGATGATATTTTGCATTCATATACTCAGCTTGAATCTCAAGTACACAAAATTTTGGGGTAAAAGCAATATTGCTCCTCTAATGATCGAGCGCTCAAAACACCTGCTCAGGGCTTCTCTTAAATTTGTCTTAAATATATCTCTGGAATGATTTTGTTATATTGTTTAGTTTTCTGCTATGCTAAGAATTCATATTGACATGTATTTCTGTCTTTGTTCTTAGGAGCCAATACATAAAAATGAATATATGAAATCAACTTAATATTAATCTACAGACCTAGTTTGATGTCATCAGAAGCCATCCTAATAAGTAGGGGTGCAATTGGAAAAATTCTGAGAGTTTCTTTGATGAACATTTCGGTGAATTTAAGTTTTGGTATATCTTCTTTGGTCGCATACCTATCTGCACCTAACACTTCTATTGCTTCTTCATAGAGTTTTTGCTTGTAAATGAAAATTGAAAATTAGTAAAGTAAACATCAGTTGTACAGCTTTTATGATGGAACATCATTAAATGGTATTTGAATACAAATATTCAGGAGACATCAAGTGCCGTGAAAATAGTTTACAATAAACCTAGGAAGTAAAAAAGTATTTTAATCCTTATTCTCTGAGGAATTGAAAAGCACTCAAGTTTATAAGCTTTTTTATACACTTCAGATCAATACTACAAAAGTATCATGTTACGGGTAAGATACATAAGTTTTAAACAAAAAAGAAATAATCAACTAAAGAATATAATTAAAAAACCGCTATTGAAGAGAGTGAAGAAAAATTATGATTTATTTGAGGGAAAAGAGTATAATGAAAAAAATCAGGAGAAAATATTAAAGAATGAAAACAAAAAAGAATTAGAAGAAACAGCAAATCAATTATTTTTTTTGACAAATAATCGTTCGATTATCTATTTGAATTTCTAATTTGTTCTTTATTTTTTATGGTTTCATGTTAGTTGAAATACTACAGAAACTAAATAGATAATAATAATTTTCTGGATTTCAATTATTCGTTTATTCACTCTGCAAATGGAGAGATTATAAATGAATAAAAGTTTGTTACAACAATCATAATATGTAGTAATTTTTACACATTTTCAGTTCACTTCATATCAAATTAATTAAACAATAGTTCAAGAATAAAACAGACAAATAAATCGAAAATTGATAGCTTCAGGTGTACCTACCTGATATTTTGGAAATAATCCCATTGTTAAAAAGCAAAATGACATAGTGATGGCAGTGGTATCAGAACCCTGAAAAAATGAAGAAATCGATCGAATTAATAATGTTTGGATAAAATAAATAGCACTTACAGCCGATATAAAAGTGTTAACTTCATCCTGTAGTTGTTTATCTGTGAAATGATCGCCGTTTTGATAAATTTCCAGTAGTAGCTCCAAAGATGTTTTTATTCGACCTGAGGAATGAAATACATTTATATTCCTGACGATGAACGTTTATAATCAGAAGATATAGGTAATACAATCGCACCATTCATTCAGAATTAAATTAAGTTATAAAAGATGGTAACCTTACCTTCTTCATCAATATAATCAGTCTCTTTTTTCTTCTGTTCGAATATTGCCCTCCGCTGCTTTATGACCTGAAAAATAAATAATTGTTTCTGAGGTAGTTTCAGTATCTTTATAGACTGTAGCAAACTTTCACCATATAAGAACTCAAAAAATATAAGGTTAGCTACATTTCTGAACTATCCTATTTTATTTTCATGAATATTGGAACACCCTGTACGTGAACATTATGTTTTTTCATTTTCGTAACCGCAAAGAATCAATCAATGAGAAAAATTCTAAATCTCTGCTTGGCGGGGTCATACGGGGGGATCCAGAAGTGAGCAAAAAACATTACCTCATGAAATTTGAAACTTCTATAACTCTTAAATTATTCGACCGAATGATTTCGAATTTGGAAGTTTTGTCTCCCCTTGCGATTGCCATTTTTCAATATTTCTGAAATTGAATAAATCAGATCCGGACTAGAAAAATTTCAGACTTTCTCCATTTCCGTGAGTATTGGAACACCCTGTACGCGCACATTATGTTTTTTTCGTTATCGTGAACACAAAGAATCAGTTCATAATGAAAATTTAAAATTTCTGCTTGGAAACTCACATGACGATCAAAAAACATTCCATTGAATGAATCTCTACTTCACAATAAATATTTTTTCAAATTCTATAGTTTTGTCATCCTTCCTTTTATGACTGAAAACGAATACTAATGTTTAGGTAGGGAGTTCAGATCAAGAAATCGAATGAAAAACAGAGTGTTTACTTCACTCTAAAAGAATAAACAGCAAATAAGTTGGAAATATTCGATCTAAAAAACAAATTAAATGGAAAAATGTTCAGTTCAGGAATTGATCAAAGTGGTATTCAATCATTTGAATACATTTTGAAGCAAGTTGATGAAGTTGTTCGTTAGTTTGAGGAAATTTTTAAGGAAGGCAGTATTAAAGAGTGACAAAACTGTAAAATTCGAAGTAATTTCACAGATAAAATCAAGATTTATCGAACTATGAAATTTAACTCATTAGGTCATCTTCCTAGATCACTCTGTATGACAGTGCCAAGCAGAGATTTTAAATTTTTCTCATTAATTGATTCTTCATGGTTACTGAAATGAAAAAAACCATCATGTTTACTTACACTATCAACAAAAATTGAGAATGTCTGAATTTTTTCTAGTCCGGATCTGATTGATTCGAATTCAGAAACATTGACAGATGGCAATCGTAAAGGGTGACAAGACTTTCAAATTTGAAAAAATTCGGTCCGATAGTTTAAGAGTTATTGAACTTTGAAATTTCACTCAAGAGGAAATGTTTTTTGCTCACTTCTTGATCACCCTGTATGGCCGTTACAAGCGAAGATTTTGAATTTTTATCATTAATCGATTCTTTGTGTTTACGAAAATGTAATAAAAACATAATTTTCACGTACAGGGTGTTCCAATATTCATGAAAATAGAAAAAGTCCAAAGTTTTGCTAGTCCGGATCTGATTTCTTCCATTTCTGAAATTTTTAAAGATGGCAATCGTAAAGGGTGACAAAACTTGCAAATTTGAAATCATTAGGTCAAATAGTTCAAAGTTATTCAACTTTGAAAATTTAGTTCAGATGAATATCACCCTGTATATTCCAAACGAAGGCCCTCAAACGATTAAAACCTCTTGATGAGAGTCTTCCCTGATGTACTTGATTCATGGTATCCTTTTGTCGCATTCTTCCTGGGACACCCTGTATAAGTCAGGAAGTTTTTTCGAAGTAGATATATTCAATTTCGATTTGTTACCAAAACTATGGTTGCATTTATTTTTGATCGAACAAGAAAAAAGTACAAATGAAAATAGAGGATAATAAGGGGTGTTTCAAATTGCGCTTTTTATAAGAATGAATAAAATGAAGATGGCGCACTGAATTCGTCTACGTATTTTCACATTTAAGTGTGATTTATGACATTCATGAAAATTGAGGAAAAGCCCTGAGCAGGAACTCTTGAGCGCTCGTTCTTTGGTGGAGCAATAAGACTATTACATAAGATTATTACCTCAGACTTTTATATGGGATTTGAGAATGATACCAAATATATAAATGCAGAATCTCAGCAGAATCGGAATTATATTCTAGAAATTATTCAAAAGATGAAATATATATCAAAAATAAATAATTCAAAAATAAATTTATATGAATCTGATGATGCGATCCTCTTGAAATTTTGCATGAACATTCAGTATATCAGTTTCGATTCAAAAAATATACTTCACTTGAATCGGATATCCTGTTATGGAAATATAGAGATTCTTCTCTCTAATATTCCAACTGAATTTTGTATTATTGTGTTACCACTGTGGCCATAAAATACTGCATGAACATTCAGTGTATCAATCTTTGTTCATAAAATAAATTTCATTCTAATCGGATATTTTTTCATGGTTCTGTTTACACTATGACCACAAAATTTTGAATAACGCTTATTATGAGCATCTTGAAAATGGCCTCAACATTTCATCTCGATAGGTTTCGTTTTGTCTGAGATATTAAGGAACAATTTTGAATGACCATGTTTTATGGAACACCCTGTACGATTTGGCTGGTTAACGAACTTAACTGAGCCATTTGGGAACCCTGAAAATTTCAAGTCTCTGGGACAATTCCTTCGAAAGTTATTGTGCTTACGGACGGACGGGCGTACTACCACGGATTCGTCTTCAGGGAGACGAACCCTATCTTTGAGACCATTTTCGGCTCAAAATTCGAAAATTACATACATTTGGGCAATACGATTTGCCCTGTTTAGGGCGATTCACTTATTGGTTACCTAATTTTTTCGAAAAAGGATGATATTTTTTTATTCTGTTGACGGTGTTTGGTAATGTTGACTTGAAATGTGTGTTAAATTCGGAGAAAATAATTGAGACGCCGGGCGTCGCAGCGCTATAAAATTTTTTTGCTCCAGGAACATACCTTTTTTATTGCGTCATTCGAGATAATTCAATTTTGAATGTTTGTTCTGAAACCATTTTATTCTATTTTTTACCGTCAGAGACCTCCAGTTTTATGTTTATTTTATTCTATTAATTTTTATTATATTTTGACGTATGTCTTGATTTAGAGACAAAGTTGTGATTGTGTTTCTTAAAATTAAACAGATTATGTAGCAAAATATTTTTCGACCATTCAATACATCAAATATTATATGTATTTCACAACAATGAACATTTTGTGTATAGGTGCTATACTACTACTACTACAGTAGAACCCCTGTTGGAATGAAAAAATCAAATAGGCACTCCTGCTATTATTTTATTTGTACCTTATGTAAAACATTGACAGAATAATTTTCTAATGTCAAGTTGTTAAAATAAAATAATCTTCAATTTAATTGCTTAAAACTGCGTGTATTATATCTATTAACTACAGGTTATGGGCCCCTGCATTCCGTTTCCCTGAAGAGATCAAAGTTTTCACAACTGCTGCAATTTCATAAATTAAAAAATTTGAAAGCAGATTGAAGAACATGGCTCAGGTATCGACAAGTTATAGAATAGAACCGAGAAGTGATAACTATGATACTTGGAAGCTTCAAGCACAAGCAATTCTTACGAGAGCTGGCTTATGGGATTATATATCTGGAAAGAAAATGAAACCCAATGACACAGCAGATGAGCAAACCAAAAATAAATGGATTACTGATGATTTGAATGCCAAATCAGAATTGATTTTGATAATATCCCCGAACGAACTTAAACAAATCAAGAACTGTTCAACATCTAAAGATATTTGGGATACATTGAACAAAATTTACCAAAGTAAAGGACCTGCTCGTAAAGCTACATTATTAAAAAGCTTGATTTTACAAAAAATGAACGAGAGAGACAATATTCGAGAACATCTTAATAAATTTGCTGATACAGTAGATAAATTATCCGAAATGGAAATTCGAATCAACAATGATTTACTGAGCATTATGATGTTATACTCTCTTCCTATGTCATATGAAAATTTCAGAATAGCTATAGAATCCAGAGATGAATTACTTACACCAGAAAATTTAAAAATAAAAATTCTAGAAGAAAGCGAAGCCAGAAATAAATCTTATCCAATTAACAATCATTCAGAAGAAGCACATCTTGGAAGAAACAAGAACAGGAAGTATCACAACAAAGGGTTCAACAATTATGGAACAGAAAATAGATTTTCTAAAAACAAAACCTTCAGACAGAAAATAAAATTAAGTGTGAAAATTGTGGTCGTACCAATCATAAATCCATAGATTGCAGAGCCAAAAACAGAAATACTCCTAAATCTTTCAAAACAGAAGAAATTTATCTAGCCACCGGAAATAAAATGGGAAATACTAATAGTTGGTGCCTCGATAGTGGGTGCACATCCCATCTCTGTTTCACAAAAGAAAAGTTCAGAGAAATTGATGAAAATTCCGAACAAGCTTGTTTGAAACTGGCATCAGAAGATCAAACAGCACCAATAGAAGGAAAAGGCGTAGTCACGTTGACATTTCCAGATGAGGATGAAATAATAAACTTGACAAATACACTTTACGTACCAAATCTTTCAACGAATTTGATGTCTGTCAGCAAAATCACAGACAAAGGGTACACGGTGTTATTCAAAAAGAATAATGCTATAATAAGAGATAAAAAAGGGCAGCCAATACTCAAAGCACAAAGAAGAGATAATCTGTACTATATACAAAGTGAAATTTCATCCAACGATGAACAAGAACACTCATTTTATTCACCTAAAATGATGTTATGGCATGAAAAATTAGGACACATAAACGAAACTGATCTAAAATCTGCTATGCAACACAACAGAGTGAATGGTTTGGATTTTAATGCATCAGAAAAATTAAATGATTGTGAAATATGCATTAAAGGGAAAATGACAAGCTTACCATTTTCACAAAGAGAACAAGAAGCAAATAACCTTTTGGAAATTATTCATTCTGATGTATGGGGACCAATTAAAACAAAGTCACATGGTGGTTCTCAATATTTCTTAACCTTCACGGATGAATATTCCAGATATTGCAAAATTTATTTTCTCAAACGAAAGAATGAAGTCCTAGAATATTTCAAAGAATACAAAAATGAGGTAGAAAATGAGCATGGCAGAAAAATAAAATTTCTTCAAAGTGATAATGAAATGTCTGAATACGTCAACAAAGAATTTGAAACATTTCTAAAACAAAATGGTATTAAAAGGAGACTATCCTGTGTCTATACTCCTCAGCAAAACGGCATAGCTGAAAGAAAAAATAGAACCTTGCTCGATAAAGCAAGATGTATGATGATAGCAGCTGGACTGCCATTAACTTTTTGGGCAGAAGCAATCAATACAGCGAATTACTTAATAAACAGATCACCATCAAGAGCAATAGACGGTAAAACACCATTCGAAAAATGGGTACATCGTTTACCATCTGTCAAACACCTACATGTCTTCGGATCAAAAGCATTTGTGTTAAATAAAAAACCAAACAGAGGAAAATTTTCACCACGTTCTGAAGAAGGAATTTTTATGGGCTATTCGGAAATAAGTAAAGCATACCTATAGAATATGGATGCCAAGTCAAAGAGAAATCGTTGTTTCGAAGGATGTGAAAATACTAGATAACAAAATGTCCGATGTTTACGAAAAACAAAATGACTATGATAGATTTCATTATGATCAAGAAGAGCATGGAAAAGCGAAGAAAATGTAAAGAAAAACAATAATTTTGACATCGACATAAAAATGGAAAGAAATGACCAGAAAGATCAAGAAATTGAAAACAGTTATCCAACTAACGAAGAAGAATATCACAGAGAATCCCAGGAGGAAAAACAAATTTCAGATGAAGAAATAAGACCAAAAAGAACGATTCAAGCACCTAAATGGACAGAGGATTACATTTCATATTTTATTGGAGAAAAAGATGCTGAACAAAATGAAGATGAAATATGGGATGAAGCAATAAGAAACGAAATACGAGCACATATAAGAAATGGAACTTGGATAATTACCGAGAAAACTGGAAGTGAAAATATAATAACAAATAAGATGATATTGAAAGAAAAATTCAATGCTGATGGAAGTTTGGAAAGAAGAAAGGCAAGATTAGTAGCAAGAGGTTTCAATCAACGTCCAGGGATTGACTTCACAGAAACTTTTGCACCTGTGGCGAAACTGAGCTCTATCAGACTATTATTAGCTCTAGCAGCAGAAGAAAAACTCAAATTGAATCAAATAGACATAACAACAGCTTTTCTGAATGGTGAAATTGAAGAAGAAATTTTCATGAAAATTCCGCAAAATTTTGAAAAATATTTACAAGAAATTATCTTAGAAGAAAGTATGAAAGATGACATAGATTTTTATTTGAAAGCGGTAAAAATGTTAGAAGATTTGAGAAAAAATTCAGAAGAAAAAGTATGTCGACTCAAGAAAGCCCTTTACGGATTAAAACAAGCCGGGAGGCAATGGTTCAAAAAGTTAGACACAAAATTGATCGAAATTGGTTTCAGATCATCAGACGCAGACCCATGCATGTACATATACCGCAAAGGAGGAGAAAAAGCCATTATTGCAGTATATGTGGATGATTTGATTGTGGCAACTTCTAACCAAAAAATACTTAATTTCATAAAGAACCAAATCATGAAAAGTTTCGACATGAGAGATTTGGGAACTCTAAATTATTGTCTTGGAATAGAATTCGAACAAAACGGAGATGTTATAACTGCAAAGCAACAAAAATATATTAATGATGTATTAATCAGATACGGTATGTCGAATTGCAAAAGTACAAAGAGCCCCATGGAAGAAAACCTAAAACTGGAGAAAGGAAATCCGGATAAATTGGAAAATATTCCTTACCAGAATCTCATTGGAGCGTTGATGTATTTATCAACAGCAACTCGACCTGATATTTCTTTTGCAGTCAGTTATTTGAGCCAATTCAATAACTGTTACAATTTGGAACATTGGATTGCTGCAAAACGTGTACTTAGATATTTACAAGGTACCAAGAATTACGAACTAAAATTCGAGAACACTGGAGAGAATATAATTGGATATGCTGATGCAGATTGGGGTGCATGTAAAATTGATAGAAGATCATATACTGGCTATTGTTTTATTTTTGCAAATTCCTCAGTTAGTTTGGAATCGAGAAAACAAAGAACCGTAGCATTATCAACAGCAGAAGCTGAGTACATGTCACTGACAGAAGCATCAAAAGAAGCAGTACACCTCAAAAATCTAATAAATGATATGGGATGTCATCATAAAAAAATTTTAATCCACAATGACAATCAGGCTGCACAAAAGTTAGCTTATAATCCGATTGTGAGTTCAAAATCTAAACATATTTCCATAAAAGAACACTTCATAAGAGATCTTGTGAAGAATGGTGACATCGAAATAGGCTACAAAAGGACTGATGAAATGTTAGCCGATATTTTGACGAAATCTTTGAATGGAAATCGTCATTCTTCATTATTAAAAGGCATTGGACTCTACTCAAGCAGTTCGTGAGGAGGAGTGTTGGAATGAAAAAATCAAATAGGCACTCCTGCTATTATTTTATTTGAGTTACCTTATGTAAAACATTGACAGAATAATTTTCTAATGTCAAGTTGTTAAAATAAAATAATCTTCAATTTAATTGCTTAAAACTGCGTGTATTATATCTATTAACTACAACCCCTCTAATCCGCCCTCGGCTGGTCCGTCACTCCGGTTAGTCCGACCAGGCGCCGTCCTAACGTTTCTTTCTGACTTTTACCATTGTATTAATCCTTATACAATGCTTTTACTAAGT
The DNA here is from genome assembly GCA_013421045.1 of Propylea japonica. Taxonomy (NCBI): domain Eukaryota; kingdom Metazoa; phylum Arthropoda; class Insecta; order Coleoptera; family Coccinellidae; genus Propylea; species Propylea japonica. Next base: position 34,956,797 of record CM024242.1, read on the forward strand.
TTTATAAGCTCTGTTTCTTTATTCTTCTTTCATCACTTTTATTTATTACTTATTAAGTATCTACTTCTTGGTTTGTACACTTGAAACAATGTTTACAAACATTTTCTAAAATCAAAGATCACTTATTTCACTGTAAAACATGTCTGTATATGTTTAATGTAATAAATATTGGATTTTTGGATAATCCGACCTTTTTTGCGTTCCGACCATACCGCCAGTCCCGTAGGTGACGGATTAGAGGGGTTCTACTGTACTTTTAAAGTCGACAAACTTCGTGAGAAGTTTCAAGTAATTTGCAACAAAAAATTTCATAAAACACATGGTCGAAATGTTGACGGTTATTGATTATTCAAGAAAAATTTCAAGTTTTTCTCTAAAAAGATCATTATTCAGTTTTCCTTGTAGTCTCATAAAGTTTGGCCACATATTTGGAAAAGACAAAGAATTTGCTACGCCATTGGATAGTCTGTCTAGCCCATAGACTAATAGCGTTTTCTTTTGGGAAAACTGGTGCGCAGCAGAATTGCCCCAGTGCAATTTTTCGTGTTCTATTGGTACAAAGAACAATGAGATGCTCATAGAAATTTGCACTCAGATCGCACTGGGGCAATTCTGGTGCGCACCAGTTTTCCCAAAAGAAAACGCTATAACTAAACGAAGAATAGATGAGACACTAGTAGAACAAGCTTCAACGCCATCTTTTTCTGTACAACATTACTAATTCGTGAAAAAAGCTCAATTGAAAAAGGAATCTGTATCGTAAAGCTGCCTCAAAAAGAATTCTGTAGTGCACCTTTGAATAGGTAGGTACACCCAAGAGGCAAAAAGTTTTTTGAAATTCAATTTCCAAAGGAAATCAGAAATGGATTCGTGCAAGTTATCGATGAGTGAGGAAATTTTTTTCATGAAAATAATACCTGCAACGAACTTTCATCTGATTTTCTTTTGGAATCGAGAAATGAGGAACAATAATCAAATTCTGGATGAAATAAAAATTTATTAACTGAAATAGGTATCACCAATTGAAAATACAGATTTATTTCATAAATATCTAATCAATAAACTAATAATTGCATTGAAAACATTCTCAAAAACTAAAACTAATGAATTCAATAATACAAAATATGAGTATTTATCGACTAAACTTATTCAATACATGAGAAACTTTTTTGAAAACTACGAGTATCTTAATTCTTATAGTTAACAGAATATACATGTAAATTTTATAATTACCTTCTTGCATCTCGATTTTCACATCCAATAACACAGCACGTCTTCACTCTTGCAGGCATATCGAAATTTATTATATTTCAAAAAGAACGTGTCAAACCACTCCTTGTGTCAGTTGACAATTCAAAGGTTTTTTGATAATAATGATTTTACATACTTACTATTTTCTCGATAAGATTTCCATGAATGCAACGACATCTAGCTCTCAAATTGAAAATAATTTTTTCGTGTATTAGTCTCCTCCTCCGACAGATGTCGCGGAATATACGAGTGGCTCATCTATTTTATTAGTTTGTCTATGGTCTAGCCTCTTAAGTGGCTAAGACGTAAATATTCGGAAAACAATTTCTCTCGCTCCGTGGATTTGACGTATATATTCGCCACGAAGTTTTTTGCGGGGCCTTTGATGGAGGAACAGTACGATGTTTACTATAATATTAAACTCGTTATACCAGCTCGTGGGTTCTGAAAGTCACGAGGTTCGTTTTTTTAGCTTTCGAAAGATAAACATTCTTCTTCACGTGTGGCAGACGGCAGTGTTTTTCATTCATGATACTTTAATACTCTATTACTATATTTTTTCACTAGGTGTATATTGTGTGCCGAGAATTGTAAGAGAAAAGAAAGCCGGTATTGGTGTACCTAAGGAATGTCACACTGGTTTATGCCCAGCACCATGTTTTGGTTTGTACCATACGAATGAATGAATCATCCTAATTTTTGTTCACGATTACCTTTTTGTTACATAAGAAAAATTAAGCTTTTGTTATATTTAATTTTTTTGTTAACACTTATTTTTTCAATAAAGTGATTGTCCTAGATTTTGACGAATATGTCCGCTTGTGTACGAGTTATCCTAATCCCAACTGCCTTTGTCGGACATATACGCATGTACGGAGGCGTCACTGCCAATGACGTATATTTCCGCATGCACTGAATTTTCTTGCCATCTAGAATGGCGTTACGGGCATCACTTCTGACCACTTAAGAGGCTAGAATACTTTGAAAGAGAAAATATATCTAATTCTCTTTCATACTCGGAAGGATCTCATCTATGACGTGGTTTTGTGTCAGTGTACTTGTCCTTTCGATTTCATCTTATGTGTGGTTTATGTTCCTCCTGATATTACTGTTTTTCAGCTCGAGACCTTACATCTGCCCTTGAGATGAGCTTTCTTGGAAAAACGGTCCTGTTAAGAATTGAGTGGACTGTATATTTTTTGCTGGTTCGGAGGCAGAATTTAGAATAAAACAACTTTAAGAACCATCAATAACTAAAAAAAATTCCTACCTTGAGATGTTGGGGCTGTTGCTTGGAAAACCCGAAATTCTCCGCAATCCAACTGGCCAGAGGAAGGGAGTCCTGCGGAGAGATCCTTGTGCAGAGAGGGGCCCAAATCTCCTATCTGAATGGGTTTATTGATAGTTCTTTCTTTAGCTTCTTTCTCGAGAAGCGGAATAAAAACAGCGAAACTTCACTATCAGAAGCACTAAAGTTCGTAAAATACTCGGAAACTGAGTAATTTGAAAAGGAAACGGCAGAAAATAACTTTGAAAAATTACGCAATAATTAATTAAGAAATTCGGTCGCAATCTATATTATTCTGATTCTTTTTCATTCCGTTCAACACATGTCGCGATATCGAGAAGAATTCAAATATCGTGTATATCACGACATCTGCTGACACATCAGACAAATTAGAAAAAGGAAAAACTGAAATTTGAAGAAATCTATTTTCGGCGTTAACATACCGCCCACCAAATTTATAATTATAAATTTAAGCAATTGATTGAAAGTAACAAAAAACAATGGATGCTGTGAAAATGAAACTTTATATATAAAAAAAACACATAGAGAGGCAATAAACTTACTTCAAAGGGAAACTATTCGCCTGTTAACGGTATAAGACAGTTAACAGGACGACAAATGCTGGAAGTTGCAGTTTTGACCACAGCTACCCTGGGAATACCATCTGGGGAATTATTTAACTCTGAAATACGTCCCATTGGCCAACTTAACGGGTAGGTATGGACATCCCGGATGTAAACGACATCTCCTATTTTAGGAAGTGTGGAACTGGTCCACTTGTGTCTCTGTATTAAAGTATTCAGATACTGCTTTGACCAACGTGTCCAAAAGGCTTGTACTATTTGTCTCAGGCGAGTCCATCTATCACGGACCGTAATTCTTTCTGGCAAGGAAGATTCAGGAGCGGCCAAAAGTTGCGTACCAACCAGAAAATGTCCAGGAGACAGGTAATCACACTCTGATGGGTCATCTGACAAAGGACACAATGGACGGCTATTTAACACCGCCTCGATTTGGCAGAATATGGTACTATATTCTTCGAAAGTGTAAAGCTCCTTACCTATCATGCGTAAGAGAAGGGATTTGGCGGATTTCACCCCAGCTTCCCAAAGTCCGCCGAAGTTTAGGGCGTAGGGGGGATTGAAACGCCATCTAACCTCTCGTGTAGCAAGAAAGTCCGCAATTTCACTTTGGTGCTGCAATAAGAAGCTATATGCATCTTTCAGTTGCTTGGCAGCGGCAATAAAGTTGCGACCCTGGTCTGAAAGAATTTCAGATGGTAACCCTCGTCTAGCAATGAAACGTGAGAGGCAAGCCAGAAAGGCGGAAGCAGTGAGCTCGGAAACAAATTCCAAATGAATTGCTTTGGTAGATGCACATACAAATAAGGCGAGATATCCTTTAGTGGTTCGAAATCTTCGAAGCTTAGTGTCGCGAACCATGAAGGGACCGGCAAAGTCAACACCGGTAGTGTTGAACGGACGAGAGATATTGACTCGGGAGGCTGGAAGATCTGCCATAGTTGGCTGGAAAGAAGAGGCTCGGAACCTGAAACAGGTTTTACATTGTCGAATACACTTACGAATTAGGGAGCGAGATGAAAGAATCCAAAATGTTCTCCTTAACAGAGCTTGAACATTGTTGGGTCCAGAATGGAGGGAGGCCAAGTGAAAATGTTTACACAGAAGTGTAGACAGAAAACATGATTTAGGAAGCAAAAGTGGATGCCTTGAATCAAAATCCAAGTTAGAAAATTTCAATCTACCGCCCACCCTGAGAAGACCGCGTGAGTCTAAAAAGGGAGCGAGAGATTGTAGTTGTTTGGAAGGAGGCTGGTTTTTACGAAGGGACTTCAAGTCCGCAGAAAAATGAACATGTTGAACAATACGAACCAGTGACACTGTGGCATCATTCAACTCATCCACAGTCAGACTTCTTTCCTCAGTACAGAGGAAGTTTTTCTACAGCGACAGTTATGGATAAATCGATTTATCCATCCCATGACTCTACGAAGTCGAAGATAACTAGAAAACTTGGACTCAAATATCATATAAATTTCAGTGGGCTCCATTTTGTGAGTCACCAGAGACAATGAAATATTTTTCGTTTCAGGCAAAGTCTCTGAAACTTCAGAAACATGGAAGGGTCCAGGCCAGTCCATATTGGAATCCATTGTCATTGAGAAACCGTTAAACCAATTCTTCAGATTTATTTCATTCAAAAAATAATCAGGGTAGCAACCCCGGGAAGCTAAATCAGCTGGATTTTCCAGACCGGGAACATGAGACCAAAGAGCGTTCTTTGTGTTTTCTACAATTTGAGTCACTCTGTTTGCGACGAAGGTCTTCAACAAGTGAGGGGGTGTATGGATCCATGACAAAACAATTTGAGAGTCACAGAATAGCCGGACGGTTGAAATTGATAGCGGTATACTCTCTGAAATTCGTTTGACCAACCTGGCCAATAAACAAGCTCCGGACAGTTCAAGACGAGGAATACTTAAGATTTTTAATGGAGCAACTTTACTTTTGGCTTGCCACAAATGGGAACGACGAAAACCAGTTGATTCGAAACACAAATAGACCACTGCTCCGTAGCCACTTTCGGAGGCATCACAAAATCCGATAATTGAAACGGAATCATAAGCTGAGGGGGTGACGAAACGAGGAATTTTTAATTGATTTAAATGAGGTATTGACGATACAAATTTCAACCACGTCGTTTCTAAAAGGGGAGGAACCGGAAAATCCCAATCTAATTTAAGTAACCACAACTTTTGAAGTACAGACTTCATGAAAAACGTTATCGGACACAAGTAACCTAAGGGATCAAAAGTTTTCGCAATGAAAGATAAGATGTTACGCTTAGTACATGGGGAATTAAAAGGTTGTACATGAAAAGTGAATGCATCTATAGAAGGTTCCCAAGATAATCCTAAGATTTTAAGGGATTCGCAGCCATCTGAGAACTGTATAGGACTTTCCCTATGATCCTCTGGGAGACTAGAAAGTAATTCGGGGTGGTTTGTTGACCATTTTCTGAGTTCGTAACCGGCTCTACTCAACAATTCACGCAACTCATTCTTTAAAATTCGGCAGTCTCGACATCTTTGGCGCCGCTTATCACGTCGTCAATATATATTTGATTCGTTATAGCATATGAGGCCAGAGGAAAGCATTCACCTTCATCCTTCACCAACTGTTTCAGCACTCGTTGTGCCAAATACGCTGAAGGAGTCAATCCGTAGGTAACGGTGTTCAGTTCAAACTCTGCGATTGTATCTGAACCAGGAGGACGCCAATAAATATGTTGGAATCGTCTATGTTCAGGGACAATAAGGGTCTGACGATACATTTTTTGTATATCGGCACATAAAGCAATTGCCTGCAAGCGAAATTCAGAAATAATGTCTTGTATGTCAGATTGCAATTTTGGACCCTTTAGAAGACGCTCATTCAAAGAAATGCCTGTCGAGTCTGGATCTGAAGCATTGAATACCACCCTCAATTTGGTTGTGGAACTTGTCTCTTTCATGACAGCGTGATGGGGAATTATGTATGAGGATGTAGGGGATGTTATAGACATGTGACCAAGATTACGATATTCTGTCATGAAATTTTGATACATATTGAATTTTTCTGGTTGCTTCAAAAGTCTCTGTTCAAGACGTTTGAATGAAGCGTGTGATCTAGAGCAATTTGATCCGAGGGGAGTTGCATTTGGTTTGAAAGGAAGTGCTACGATGTAACGCCCATCTTTATCACGAGAATGGGTACTAAGAAAATGCTCTTCCACCAACACATCCTGTGGATCGAGCTGGGAACTAGGTGCAACTTCCTCTGTTTCCCAAAACTTTTGGAGGGATGAACTGATGTCACAATGTACATGGAGAGAGGTGGCAATAGATTCTGAAATTTGAGAAGACGTGGGACCAACCAGAACCCATCCGAAGATAGTATTGACCGCAGTTGGGTTACCAGGAATAGACTGAATACCATCAATCAAAAGTTGAGGGAGCAAATCGGCTCCAATCAGGAAATCTACTGGAGAAGGTAAGTCGAAGTCATCATCTGCCAGCTGCAAATTCGCAAACTTGGAACGCACTTCCAGAGGGAGCTCCGAAGGAGGAAGCGGATGCGAAATGTTGTCAAGAACAACAGCATGGCCCTTGACCATCCGAGAGGAATGCCGTGAATGTAACGAAACATCAACGGACCCAAATATACGCAAATTCGATTGACCTAAACCTGAAACAGAACAAGTAGAGGGACAAATTTTCAAACCCAAGCAGGAAACACTGGACTTAGTAATGGCAGAAATATGAGAGCCAGGGTCATAAACAGCTCTAAGTACGTGTCTTTGACCAGTAACATCCTCAATTAGGAGACTTATAGTACCAAGAAGAATTGGTGAACTACCAGAAGATGCAATGCAAGACACAGACTGAATGGGTTCAGCTTCAGATGAGTCACGACCATGAGGGGGGCAGGTTACATTAAGTGAATTTTGGGTAGAGGAGGGAGGCGCAGTAACAGAAGAAGGGTGCAGAGAGGTATGATGTCTATTTGTTTTACAATGGCGGCATACAGAGCGAGAATTACAGTTTTCTCTACGATGTCGACCTAAACAGTTGAAACAACGTGAATTTTCTCTCAGATATTTATATTTATCATTCAGTGTCATATTCTGATACCGTGAACATTGATGCAAAAAATGCGAACTTTTACACAAGGGGCAAGCGAAAGTTCTACCATCAGAAGGAGAAGAATCTGTAGAGTTCACCAAAAGAACGTTTGAGCCGTGCGGTCTTGGTCTCGGAGAATTGCTATCAGCGGTTTTGGAAAGTTCCATTATACGAATTTGCTGCGTTACGAACTCAATTAATTGTTTGTAAGTGGGAATGCCGTTTGATGGCAACTTATTTTCAAAGGCACGTTTGGTGTTCGAATCTAAGTTATTCAAAGCTAAAGAAAATAACAGAAAATCTGCAAGATCTGGAATTTTTAAAGATTTTATCGAATTCACGGCTGTTTCATGATTATGTAGATAATCTTTGAGCGATGACAGTGAAGGATGAGAGAGAGACTTGAATTGCAGTAATTTGAGAAGTAAACAGAAGCAAGGCGTCTAGGGTTTTGGTAACGCTGAACTAAAGCATCATACGCTATATCGTAGTTATCAGGAATCAACTGAAGACCACTGATAACAGCTAGAGCTTCACCCTTGAGTGTGGTTTTCAAATATTGAAATTTTTGCGTTTTATCTATCATGGAGTTTTTATGAACCAATGAGTTATACAATGAAATGAATTCTACCCAATTATCTATTTTGCCATCGAATGACGGAAGTGCAATAGTCGGAAGCATCTGTGGTACTGGTGTAGTGCTAGGGGTGGTATCAGGTGTGGTCAAAACTGCATTTTGTTTCGCTAAATTACATTGTATGCTATGAATGGAGGCTAGTATCTCCTCAAAGGAGGCTTGAACTTGAGAGATCTCGATTTTATCTTCTGAGGCATATTCTCGTTGAGTGCCTCTATTTCATTTTGAACTTCTTCAAATTTATCAGAATATTTAATAAGTTGATTGACAAAGTAGTTAACGTTAGCAAGATTATCAGAAGAATATGTTTTGCACTTATTGAAAATAGATGTAACGGTCGCGAAAATATTATCTCTATGAGACAAAAGTTTACTCTGAACTTTCATCAGTTCAGGATCAATCGATTCCGGTTTAGCTTTTGAAGTCATTTTGTAAATGAACTGAAATTTCCTAAAATTCAAGGAAAAAGTTAAATCTGGCAACGTCGAATGAAAGATTTCCCTTTCAAAAGGAAATTATTCATACACCGGCAACGTCGCACAGGAATTCAAAATGAAGGATGCTAGGTACAAAAAATCGAAGTTGAATTTGAATATTCTAAATTACAAAATCCGTGGCACGAAGGACCATGTTAAGAATTGAGTGGACTGTATATTTTTGCTGGTTCGGAGGCAGAATTTAGAATAAAACAACTTTAAGAACCATCAATAATAAAAAAATTCCTACCTTGAGATGTTGGGGCTGTTGCTTGGAAAACCCGAAATTCTCCGCAATCCAACTGGCCAGAGGAAGGGAGTCCTGCGGAGAGATCCTTGTGCAGAGAGGGGCCCAAATCTCCTATCTGAATGGGTTTATTGATAGTTCTTTCTTTAGCTTCTTTCTCGAGAAGCGGAATAAAAACAGCGAAACTTCACTATCAGAAGCACTAAAGTTCGTAAAATACTCGGAAACTGAGTAATTTGAAAAGGAAACGGCAGAAAATAACTTTGAAAATTACGCATATAATTAAATTTGAAATTCGGTCGCAATCTATATTATTCTGATTCTTTTTCATTCCGTTCAACACATGTCGCGATATCGAGAAGAATTCAAATATCGTGTATATCACGACATCTGCTGACACATCAGACAAATTAGAAAAGGAAAAACTGAAATTTGAAGAAATCTATTTTCGTCGCGCGTTAACAGGTCCTATTAATCGGCGATCTTAATGTTCCTAATTTTAGTGTTGGACTTTCTTGTCCTAAGTCGGTGCTGTTCAAAAATTTCTGTGACCTCAAGTTGCAGCAGTTCAATTACATCTACAACAGAGACCAAAAATTGCTGGACTTAGTCCTTGCAGGAGACAATATTGACGTGTCTGTGGCTCATTCTGAGTCGCCCTTTGTTCTGGAGGATCTGTATCATCCCGCGCTTAGCATAATCGCGAGTCAAAGCTCCCTTGAACGCCAAATAAATTTTCCAACACTCAGCAACACTTTTTATAATTTCAAGAGAGCTGATTTTCCGGCCTTGTGTTCGTCGCTGGGTTCCGTTGATTGGAATATTCTTCAAACTTTCAATAATGTTGATGAGGCTCTGCGGTACTTCTATGATAAATTGTTCGAGATCATAAAAGATCATGTACCTACTGGAACTCATACCTCTGGGAAGCGCTGCTTTCCACTGTGGTTTACTCCTGATTTGAAGCGCAATATCCGATTGAAGAATTATTATCGTTCAAAATGGCGGTCCACAGGAAGAACTAAATATCTCCAAGATTTCAGGCGTTTGCGGTCGTTGGTCAAGTCTGGGATTTCTTCGGCGCGTATGATAATTACTTGGCTGAGGTGCAGGGCGATTCAGAGTCGGATCCTTCCTCTTTCTGGAAATACATCAACCATAGGAAGAGTGGCACAAGAATTCCTGGTGTATTTCATGGCGACGGAAGATCACATGACGATCCAAGGGATATAGTCAATTTGTTCGCAAAGCATTTTTCAAAGGTTTGTATGCCAGATGCAATCAGGGATTATAGCCAAACTCATTTTCCCAATACCCTCCAGTTGTTTTGCCTTCTATAACTAAAGATGAAATAAGATCTATTATGGATAAATTTCCTGATAAGACTACTGCTGGTGATGATAAACTCCCCTCATTTTTCATCAAAAACTGTAGCTCTGTGCTTGCTGAGCCTCTACATCACATAATCTCTGTCAGCTTGCGTACTTCCACTTTTCCCACCATTTGGAAGAGCCCGAGTAATCCCGATATTCAAAAAAGGCGATAAATCTGAAGTAGAGAACTATAGACCGATTTTTGTGCTCTGTAATTTTGCAAAGGTATATGAGGAAGCTTTATACACTTATATCTATCACAATGTTAGACCACATATATCAATAATGCAACACGGTTTCATGCGAGGCAGATCTACGGTCACGAATTTGACAACATTGTCGCAGTTTATCGCGGAGACTCTGGATGATGGAGGTCAGGTCGACGTTATTTATACAGACTTTTCACGAGCCTTCGACTCGGTTGATCACCGTATGTTGCTGAATAAACTTTCATTTCTTGGCCTAAGTCCGGGATTTGTCGACCTGATGAAGTCTTACTTGGAAGGTAGAATGAGTCATGTGTTTTATAATGGCTTCAAGTCGTTCGAATTTTGTCTGTCATCTGGTGTGCCGCAAGGATCTAATCTTGGACCATTGTTGTTCATAATTTTTATCAACGATCTTCTGGCTCTTCTCAGTTGCTTAGCCTTGGCCTATGCAGATGATTTCAAGCTCTACCTGAGGATACGCGGAATTGCTGATTCAGAGCTACTCCAGTCCAGCTTGGAGTTGGTTCATGTTTGGTGCTCGCGCAATGGACTTAATTCGAATATACAAAAATGTTTTAAGGTGGCTTTCACAAGAAGTTTACATCCTCTCACCTTCAATTATTCAATTGGTAATTGTCTTATTCCTAGTGGGGATCGGTTTCGCGATTTGGGGGTGTTATTTGATTCAACGTTCAGCTTTGTTCCTCATATCGAGGAGCTTTGTTCCTCCGCTAGTCGATCTTTGGGCTTTGTGTTCCGGTGTTCCAAAGAATTCCCTGATGTTTCTGTTCTCAGAATTCTCTATTTTTCTCTTGTCATCAGCAAATTAGAGTACGCCAACGTGGTTTGGTTTCCGATATATAGTTCCCACCTAACATCACTTGAACGCATTCATCGAAAATTCTTGAAGTGTGCCGAATACAGAAAGACCGGCAGGTATCCTGAACGTGGTGCGGATTTATCGGAGATCATGCGGGAAATGCGAATTTCAACGTTGCAGGAGAGACAGAAGCGACAGTGCGCTAAATTTGCGCAAAAGCTAGTCAGTGGAAGAATTGATTCACCTCATCTACTGTCCAGGATTGACATTCGCGTACCAAGAATTGAAGCGAGGACCACTTCAACTTTTCGACTCCCAAAACTCGACCCAACATACTCGAGCAGGCTCCGGTATATCGATTGTGCAAAGCTGCTGACGAACTTAAGTTTAATTTGTTTTTTTAGTTCGGGGCGGTTATTGTTTATTGATGTGGCATTGAATGTATTATTTGTTTGAATAATTGTTTTATATTATTCATAGTCAATTTGTTACCCTATTATTGGGAAATTTCCTGTTGGGTAGAATAAACTATTATTATTATTATCGACTTGAGCCTATTAGCGTAGAAAGGGTGTGATTTTTCACCCCCTAGCGATCGGCTATCACACTCCCTACTAAGAGGAACATACACTCATCCCGATAGCAAGTATCAGGGGATTGAGCTCTGAGGTCTTCGGTGTTCTTCTTCTCCTGGGTCCTGGGTTGTTCGTCCTTCGTTGCTTGGTCCTGGATCTCCTCGGTTGATGTCGTATAGTTGGTTTTGCAATGTTTCCCTCCATGGTTATTCCTGGGGCCTGTTTCATAAAACAACAAGTTACAAGTTACAATTTTACAAGTACAAGTACTTGTAGTGAACATAGAAAATGTACAAGTGTTTCACCCGAATACGGCTCAGAGTTCCTACCTGTACGAATTAATTTCAATGTTACCTTAGTTACCAAAATCTCAATATTTTGAACTGTCATTGTAAATAATTCATCACTGGTAATTAATATAAATTCGAACAAAATGTTCAAAAGCAAGGAGGGAAAATTGAAATTTTGAAACTGATAAGAGACTCTAAAAGTATACTGCTGGAGCTTTCTCAGATAAACTCACAAAAGCAGATAAGTGAATGAGTGGAAAAAAATTCATGCAAAGACATTAAGTTTGGGGCTAGTTCCTCAGAGTAAGGATTTTACTTACACAAGGGATGTCTTTTGGCAGAATATTAGGAAAAATACCATGGTGAGTATCCAAGATGATGAATTTTTAGAACATTCGACAAGATAAGGAATAACTTTCTCATCACTTCCAGAAAAAGATTGATAATCGCCGTAAGACTGGTTCAGAAGGAGGTGCTGAATCCAAAATGACTGAAATTGATAATTTGGTAATTGAGATTATCGGGAAGATAGTCCCATTATAGAAGGTCTCCCAGTATCAGAGACGTGGGATATTCTTGAATCCCATTCAGAATCACAAGGGTTGGCATATGAGCACCTGGAGCAACCTTCCGTTGCTGGAAGAAAAAACTGCGCCAATTTCAAAAACCGACGTAGTAGTGAGGAAGAAATTTTGCGGTGCAAGAAAATGAAACTCTCTATAGAAATAATGGAGAGGGAGAAACATTTGAAAAATCTAGAAATATTAAAATTGGAGAGAGAGCTTTGTTTGGATTATTCCACTTATTCACTTGAAGCTCTGAAAAATTGAATTAATTTATTTTAAGTTGAAAAATTACATTAACATTCAATGTTATGTCTATGTTACATATTATTATATACCTATACAAATTTTTTAATTGTTTTCATCTAAAATAATTGATAAGTTCATCAATTCTACGGAGTGCTGCTGGGGAAGATAATTCTCCATTTTCCACAATACTTTCATTCACCTCCGGATCTTCTTGAAAATCAATTAATCTTTCTTCGTCACGAGAAAAATTGCACATAACAGCACAGCATTTGAATACTTCTGCAGCAAACAATGGTTGTAGTCTTAAGAACTTAAGGCAAGGAAATTTGGCCTTCAGTACTCCTAACGAATTTTCAACAAGCCGTCGCGTAGATTTGTGAGCTCTATTGAACCTTACTACCGCAATATCATCAAGATTACGACCGGTTGGAGTGATCAGCCAATCTAGAAGAGGATAGCCCGAGTCTCCTAATATAATAGAATTTGGAAGAGGTCTCCAACCTTGTTCCATTCGCCTGAATAAATTTGAATTTCTTAAAACCCTGCTATCATGTGCGCTACCGGGCCATGATGCATTTATATAGTAAAATTGAAGATCTGGGCCACAAACAACCATACAATTCAAAGAGTGGTCACCATGGCGATCTATGAATTGAGCCTCATTTTCATGTGGCTTCTCAATGTTAATCAGAGTTCCATCAATGCAACCTACTACACAAGGCATGTGAGCAACATCATGAAATCGGTTCACAACATTGTACAAGTCCTCCGGCCATTTAATTATTTCATTAAACAAAATCTCATTCACTGCGACAACAAAGAATGAAGAGCTCTACAAACGCTACTCTTTGATATCCCATGCGCGTCCCCTATTGCATGGTACTGTCCACCACTTCCTAACCAATGAAGGGCACAACAATTTTCAATTTTGGAGATAGAGCTTGGTTTCTATCTGAATAGCTTTCCAATCTTCCTCCTATTTTGTCTAAAAGACGTTGCAATTTTATTGAAGACATTCGGAACCTCTCATTGAATTCAAATAATGTAGGAAACTGACAATTCGTTCTTTTTCGAAAAACTCGTCTTCGCCTTGCCCTCACTCTTCGATTCAGAGCGTATTCTTCTTCACTCGATGAAGAATTCCACATAACACGTTCACAAACTTCGACTGAATGAAATCAAGAACTATTTGAAAAATGTTACAGGTCAGAAATGACTTGTTGAGATATTTCTGATTTTTACAGGTGTATTTTTGAATTTGTCAAGAAAAAATGGCGAAACACTGAATAATGTCAAATAGTTCCTGTAAAATTGATATTCACTAGTATCTACAAGTCTACAATAGTAGTTTTATGACACGCAAAATTGTCAAAAAACTTACAACTTGTAATAAATTTGCCTGTAAACTTGTAACTTGTTGTTTTATGAAACAGGCCCCTGGTGTCCTTCGTGACCTACAAACTTCCTTACCGTTCTAGCAGTACCAAGAAGTACTGCTTTTTGCATTACTTAAACAGGTTTTCATCCAAATCTAGCTCCTTGAGGTTGGACTTGAGGCTCTTAGGAATAATTCCTGTGGTTGATATGAGAATGGAATGGTTCTGGTACTAGACATTCCCCACTGCCTTTTAATCTGAAGTTCAAGCTCTCGATATTTCGATATTTTTTCAGCATATTTTTGACGTAGATTGTTGTTGTTCGGGATGGCTACGTCTATAAGTATTGCTCTCTTCTCTTTTTCTTCACTAGGATTATATCTGGCCTGTTATTAGCAACTGTTAAATTTGTAAGTACTGTGCGGTCCCAGTATAACCTGTAAAGGTTGTTCTCCAGTATTACTTCAGGCTGATACTTATAATATGGAATTGTTTCGGACTGCAGAATCTTCAGTTGGATGGCGAGTTTCTGATGAAGTATTTTACAAACTGCATCATGTCGACTCTTATATTCATTTCCAGCAAACATTTGGCAGCCTCCTGTGATATGTGGATTGTTTCTGATGTTTGGCATCCGTAGCGGCATCTATCGTCGGTGAGGCTCCTATCCTTCATGATATATTTCTGATAGTTTTTAGTTTGCACTACTTGATCTTGAATGGCAAGGAGGAAACCTTCTGTCTCAGGAAACAATCTTCCAGAAGTCAGCCAGTAGTTCGACGCAGGAATGTCGACATGTTCCTGGGTGACCTCGTTCAGGTGTCTTCCATGTAGGGGCTTTTCTCTCCATCTTTGAATTTTATCACTATCCGTCTGTGTGGTGTTTTCATGAGGGTGCTCGCTTAGTAATAGAGGTGTTGAACAATCTGCTTCAATCAGTATCTTATGTAAGTCCGATGTGTTTGCTTTATCTGTAAAATAATTTCTCAAGTTGTTTATTTGTTCAGCTGCCATTTTCTTTATGTCCACAAAGCCTTGTCCGCCTTGAGTTCTTGGAATTGTTGTTCTTTCAACACAGCATTTAGGATGATGCTTGTTGGCCTTTGTACATAGTGTTCTCATTTTCCGTTGGAGACGATCGAGATCTGTATTACTCCACTTTACTATTCCGAAAGAGTAGGTGAGAACTGAGCAAGCGTAGGTGTTAACAGCTTTTGTGAGATTTCTGCTGTTCAGTTTCGTTTTCAGAACGCTCCTCATTCTTCTGGTGAACTCTGCTGTTAGTTCGTCCTTCATCACTCGTTGGTCTATCCTTTGACATTGCTTCATACCTAGGTATTTGTATAGATCACCTGCCAGCATTGCCTTCATTTCTTCTCCGTTAGATAAGGTGAGAGGTGTCTGTTGGATTTTCCCTCCTGCTATATTTAGGAACGACATTTGTCTAGTCCAAAGTTCATGCTGACGTCTTTGGAAAACATTTATTATTATTTATTTATTATTATTATCGACTTGAGCCTATTAGCGTAGAAAGGGTTTGATTTTTCACACCCCCTAGCGATCGGCTATCACACTCCCTACTAAGGGAACATTCACTCATCCCGGATAGCAAGTATCAGGGGATTGAGCTCTGAGGTCTTCGGTGTTCTTCTTCTCCTGGTCCTGGGTTGTTCGTCCTTCGTTGCTTGGTCCTGGATCTCTCGGTTGATGTCGTGGTTTGTTGGTTTTGCAATGTTTCCCTCCATGGTTGTTCCTGGTGTCCATCGTGACCTACAAACTTCTTCCTTACCGTTCTAGCAGTACCAAGAAGTACTGCTTTTTGCATTACTTTAAAAAGGTTTTCATCCAAATCTAGCTCCTTGAGGTTGGACTTGAGGCTCTTAGGAATAATTCCTGTGGTTGATATGAGAATCGGAATGGCTCTGGTACTG
Organism: Propylea japonica; assembly: GCA_013421045.1. NCBI lineage: Eukaryota > Metazoa > Arthropoda > Insecta > Coleoptera > Coccinellidae > Propylea > Propylea japonica. Next base: position 34,972,766 of record CM024242.1, read on the forward strand.
GACATTCCCCACTGCCTTTTGATCTGAAGTTCCAGCTCTCGATATTTCGATATTTTTTTCAGCAGCATATTTTTGACGTAGATTGTTGTTGTTCGGGATGGCTACGTTATAAGTATTGCTCTCTTCTCTTTTTTCTTCACTAGGATTATATCTGGCCTGTTATTAACAACTGTTTAATTTGTAAGTACTGTGCGGTCCCAGTATAACCTGTAAAGGTTGTTCTCCAGTATTACTTCAGGCTGATACTTATAATATGGAATTGTTTCGGACTGCAGAATCTTCAGTTGGATGGCGAGTTCCTGATGAAGTATTTTACAAACTGCATCATGTCGACTCTTATATTCATTTCCAGCAAACATTTGGCAGCCTCCTGTAATATGTTGGATTGTTTCTGATGTTTGGCATCCGTAGCGGCGGCATCTATCGTCGGTGAGGCTCCTATCCTTCATGATATATTTCTGATAGTTTTAGTTTGCACTACTTGATCTTGAATGGCAAGGAGGAAACCTTCTGTCTCAGGGAACAATCTTCCAGAAGTCAGCCAGTATTTCGACGCAGGAATGTCGACATGTTCCTGGGTGACCTCGTTCAGGTGTCTTCCATGTAGGGGCTTTTCTCTCCATCTTTGAATTTTATCACTATCCGTCTGTGTGGTGTTTTCATGAGGGTGCTCGCTTAGTAATAGAGGTGTTGAACAATCTGCTTCAATCAGTATCTTATGTAAGTCCGATGTGTTTTGTTTTATCTATAAAATAATTTCTCAAGTTGTTTATTTGTTCAGCTGCCATTTTCTTTATGTCCACAAAGCCTTGTCCGCCTTGAGTTCTTGGAATTGTTGTTCTTTCAACACAGCATTTAGGATGATGCTTGTTGGCCTTTGTACATAGTGTTCTCATTTTCCGTTGGAGACGATCGAGACTGTATTACTCCACTTTACTATTCCGAAAGAGTAGGTGAGAACTGAGCAAGCGTAGGTGTTAACCAGTTTTGTGAGATTTCTCTGTTCAGTTTCGTTTTTTCAGAACGCTCCTCATTCTTCTGGTGAACTCTGCTTTAGTTCGTCCTTCATCACTCGTTGGTCTATCCTTTG